>JASFDH010001071.1:0-17138 GCA_036937195.1 Nidularia pulvinata
GACCTGTAATACTGTATAGCTCAAACAGTTATCAGGTCCCACCGGACCATATTCTATGCTACTGTTGAAATGCCTCGCGCTTGAAAAATTCGGGATCTTGGCGGAAACTTGCTCTTATCCAGTTCAATCCCATGACTAGCTGTTAACCTTCGCCAAAATACAAAATACCCCAAGTGGGGTTCTTTTGTTTCAAGTTCCCATTTTCTTACCCTTTCTAATGCCGGCCGATGAATTTGTACTTCATGAACCGCATAGTAAGTTTATGCTATCTACCACGTTGAAAACGCAACTTGACTGGCGCAAAGAACAGGACCTGTGTTGATGCATCATACCTTTCGCAAACATGTTCCGCGACTTGTACTAACTTGCGGTGTGTACTAAGTGATCCATGTGTTTCACGCATGAGATGTTCTGGATAGAAGCAGGAAATGTTCTGGATAGAAGATGAAATGTTCTGGATAGAAGCATGCCGTCGCTTCGCCTAGGGAGTGCTCCTTCACTCGCCACTGCGCTTTCCCACTCGTGGGACGGGTGCGTTGGCCGATAATCAGTCCTCGAACGACAAACATCCATATCCGAATAACAACACATGCCATAAACCCTGGGAGATGTCGGGTCTTAGGAAAGAGGGATGCGAGGGCCCTTTTGGACGCAGAGACTAACCAAACCGAAGAGGGGATCGAGGCGAGGGTCCGCAAATAAAGGATTTATAACAGCATGCCATGTATAGTACAAGGCCAAGGCAGGGTTCTACCCTCAGAGGCAATAAAACGGCACAAAAAAAAAAAGAAGCATGCCGTCCTTAGATCCTTCCTGATATTAGGAACACTCGAACTAGAATGTGCCGCGGTCGCAGGTCGAAACGCTTGTACTTTTAACCAATGACTTGTGAATGCTGTCTGGAACAAGGCTCGCCACCATCCGAACTTTAGCAGCGGCTAGCAATTTTGCCAGCATGTCGCCCAATCTTCGTGATTTGTGGAGTGATTACAGTCGTATCCTTTAGAATCAGCCACTGTGGATGAAGGTACCCCCTTAGTTCCGATGTCTTTACACGATGTAAAATCGAGGATAAAATCGTGGCCGGGATTGGAGAACGTGTGTACAGTTACCATTACTCCTGGCATGCTATAAGGCGTGCATGCACTCATCCAAGGAGCAGAATATCCTCCTAGCTTAGACGTTTTTCTCAGGGTCCTCCGTTTGACCGCCGCTCCCAGAGTTCTCTCCCATTCTCCGCCCTTCTACCGCAGCTCCTAACTGCTGATACTTCGAATCATTGCGAGACGGACAACGAATGATAGACGCGCTCGACACAGGTTCTCACTGACTCCATGCAACTAATTCCAGGGAGCTGAGGCCACGCCGGTTTCCAACACGATTTTTCATTTTATTCGTATTATTAAAGGAGCTGCAATGTCTCCAATAAAAATTTAGGGTCTGTGACTTCCAGCTGGGATTACGCATCCGATACAATGGCTGAGCGGATTTTTTATGTAGAAGGCGTTCTGGCCTTAACCACAGCTAAGTACAATGGAAATTAAGAATGACCACACAACTTGGCCATACTTTGGAAAAGAAAAACGTTTGCATAGGTATTTTATTATCTATTCTACCTGTAATTGACTTAGATTACAAGTTGGTCTTCCCAAATCGTGATCTAAATTATACCCAAATATCATTATGCGGTGATACAACACACCCACCTTTGTGGTCAGCGAAGCTCAATTTCCAGCCTAGCATAAGCTGGCGAATGAAGCAAGAATAAGACACCTGACCCTAAGTAGTTTATTAGGTATCTCTTTGTTGTCAAGGTGAGGCTCTCAGAGAGTCGGCAGCGCTGCATTTATGTCAAAGTACTCGTACCGTGTATACTTCGTATTGCGGGCTGAACCAATACCCGGCAACACGAGTTCTTTTATTCATCCACATTTATACTATGCCAAGTACCTCGTAAGCTGTAAATAGGCTTATAAATGTCAAAAATGGCTGCTCATTGTTTGACTCCTCGAAGCCCTCTCAATTGAATGAACTTTGTAAAATTAACATTTTATTCAAAATATACAGAAAATTTAGAGTTAGTTTCTAGCCTCTGGCTGAAGCCCTCCAAATAACGTACTTTTGAAGTTGCATCTACCATTGAGACTTTTGAATTTGAGACTTGTTAAGTGATCTTTTAACTCCAGTGCCCACATGAGCGGAATATTGAATATCCGGGCTATTTTTTTAAAGTAAGATCTACTTTTGTTTCGATCATCTGACGACCATTCTAGGAATACTGATTCCCCGAAGAGCTCTTTGAGCTCGACTTTAGGTGAAGGGATGGGTTGGTATACTATTGTGGCCACATGTATGCATGCAATCGTCACCTGTCACGGTCAACTTTCTCGTCGCATATTTTGCATGTGTCACACATCCCAGCGACGATTTTGGCCATATATGCTAACTTTGGACGCCCCTTCGGAGCTCTTATCCAGATTACCTGCCATTTAAATAAGGTAGATATCACGATGATTTCAGCGCCTGTCTCTAACTTTTGCACCGGACAATATGTCACAGTGCAAATTCAGTTGCATCCATATGTGCAGCGATGTAAAAAGAACGAGTCTTCCTTATGTAAGGACTCGTAAACTCCTCAGCTATTTACTAGACTACAAAATTAGCAAGGACATGAAGAATGCATGTCAATACAACGTCTCAATTTTGCAAATTGGAAGGAGTAGTTTTCAGAGCATCAAATAGGAGATTTGTCTGCACATGTGAAACACCGCGGATAATCATAATACCACCGAGCACCACATGGCTTTGTGGCTGTTGTATAAGCTTTCTTTCATCAGAATACTCATTTGAAACAGCTATGTGATACTGTTTAGCTTTTTGCCTCATTAAATCTCCATTTAACGTGGGATTACTTATGGCTCATGGCCATTTTTACGTATTACCTATCTGGAGGACCCCGAACAATCTGTTAAAAATGGATATTGTAGATAGTCATTTAGATACGTATATACAGATTTATCCATCCCTTAAACTCAGTTATGATTTCGGACCTGCTTTCAACCAGTTCCGAGCTTAAACGAGTCACCCGGCGGCCGGATATCTCCGAACGTCCTCAATTAATTACATCGATCATGATCTAAACTCTATTCAATAATTTCAATTCCTTCGAATCTTGATTACTTCCGTCATTATGATCCCACCGGCAGCTGTAAAACTACAATTATTAATATCGTAGCTTACCTTGAGCCCTTACTAACTCATTCAGGGTCTCTCTTCGGGTGTTGGTTTGAGATTCACAAAGATCACATAAGCTAATCACTGGCAATGGTAGCAATCAGAATTCCTGCCATTGTTGTGCACCGTTAAGCCCCCCGACTCGGAAACAGCTCTAACTAGATGGTAAGGCTTTTTGGATGAGGGTGAGGAAGAATGCAGAATAATTTACGCCTTGAGATATCTTTTATCACGACAGCGGTTGAAATGAGCAATGTGCTGCTCTGTGTAGATGCTGCTTGCCTTAATCTCTACATTCCTGCTGGTAGAGTATATTCCATTTATAATTATGACACGCACCGTTAATGGTCTTCTAGAGTATAGAATAATATAATCAAGCTAGGCTAAGACTCAACAGTGACCTCCTAATCGGAGGCAGGAAGTCGCGAAATTCTGCTACATCGGACAAGCCCTTAATTGAATCTTGGAATTCCAATCCCCGGCTTAGATGTCCATAATGCTATCAAAATGTATCACTGCCACCGTTTTTAAAAAAAATACAGTTCCTCAGCGCTCAGCACCAGTAATTATAGAGTAAGAACAGATCCTCGATAATTCCATTAGGATATTCTCAAGATACGCATTCTCGACACTAGTGTCACTCACAATGTCAAGTTTGCACAGCCTCGAAATATTACCAGCTACCATAACATCAAATTTCATTGGCCTTGTCCATCTGCGCGAATGGCCGACTTCCATAAGCGGAAATTCAAGACATGAAACCCCCTTTTTGAAAGTCTCTCCCGCGATAGACTTCAAAGACTTATTGTACTGCATCTTTCACGGGAAGATGCGAGTCCGATACTAATGTTAAAAATGGTACTTACCATTTCAGTCAGCTTCTTGTCGTCGACTTCTTATCGATGACCTATATTTGCTTATTTATTCACATCGTTAAATTTTTATATCTCATTTTATTGAAGGCCGACGGTTATATAATTGTACACACTGGCACCTTCAGATACCCAAGTCCTCGCCGAGCTCGAGTCACTCTATCAGCACCTCATCAACAAATCGGATTGTCACCGTCGTCTACAATGGTTTGACCTCAGGAATGTCACAAATAGATGACATGCTCATAGCACTATCCCTACTACTACTAAGTATGGATTGCAAGGATATATTCTTCAACTTGCTTGTGACTACTGTCTTCGGAATGCCTGGACCCACTCTCTGAATCTTGATTCACTACCCACTGACACTTAGTTTTCATGCATTATGAGGGCTATTGAAATCGCAATCGCTCTGGTTCGAGACGGATACATTCAAGCATATATTCTGCTGTCATTTTTGTTTATTTCTTCTGCGCTGAGTGAAAACAATTTCTCGGAAAGCATCGCATTTGCAAGACCATCAATAAGCAGGATATGCAACATGGCACATTAGCTCAAGAATGAGAAATTGTAGGGGACACGAAAAGTCAGTCAGTTCCTCTTTCTTCGGTATATGTCTGTGGCAAGATTTCTTCACCGAAGCCTTGCTGAAGATACCAAAAGTTAAAGGTTAAGATACTTCTGCTCATATATTCGCACCTAAGTCGTTCCAATAGTATTAAAATCATCTACTTCGCAGTCTCAGCAATTTGCGACTACAAACAGAGGAAGTTGGACTTGGATACTTTCTGTATCTATAAATCTTGGATTTATTCTTCATCGGAAGTAACTATTTCTCGTGCCGTGGCTCATTAGTACTGTATTATCTTACCGGAGATACACTCATTTAAGCAAGCCCTTGGCCAATTGACGCTGCTACTACCACAAATTCCCAACTTTCCCGATGCTGGTACTGAAGACCTCCCTCTTTTCTATTGCATGGCATATCGATCAACAGACCCATCGTGGGGTATTCTGATTCATGCATCAATTCTGTGCATACACTGTTTAGTCCTTCCCTACACGTTCTTGGCGCCTTGTTTTATTTCCGCTGCATGAATCTATCCTCGGTATAGGTGGGAAATATAAAGTGATTATCGATGAATCTGCTCCTAAATGAGATTTGGGTCGTGTAGATGACATTGGGAGCCGCGGCGCTTGTACTGCCTCCCCTACTCCGCCTGGAAAAGTTTATTTCGTTCCTAGGGCACAGGCTCCAATAGTAGCCCATAGGACACACTCAGCTATCACTCGATCGACGTCTCAGCGGCCGGGCCGTCTTAAAAGCTCAGCTCTTCCGCTGGCATCGGATGAAATCAAGCATGAAATAGAAATGTTGGGGTGAGTATGTTGTCTACTGTACTGTGACCAATATGATGGCTGATGCCGTGGGATTCATCCTTATTCTCGCTACGTTCATGCCACGTTTAAGGGCCTGAAAGCTCCTTCATCTAGGTGGTAACAAATAGTACGTGTTATGTAGTCCATGTTATATGGCGTGATCTACGGGATGAACTAATTGATTGTTTCACTAATAGAACATCAAAAGGTTACGGATGCCCGCAGTTCGAAGCTACTATATAGCTGCCTTAGACTAGATCAGGAACCATTCTTATTGTGATCGAACCCAAGAAGAATCTAAAGTATCCTGGTATATGGTCAATGAAATGAGAATTGCAATTGGAAAAACGTAAAGGAAATTCAAGCTAGAGATCCTAACACCAAAACAACATCTTGTATGGTAGGACACTCAGTAGACCGCTTCCAACAATCTTGAAGAACAATCCATAAATCCTCGCCCATGTTAGCGGGCTTGGAGAGGCGTGTGTGGCCGTACATGAAGATTTCGCTTGTTGCCTGGGCATCCCCATAGGCTGGGAAAGGCAGATGACCACTGAAAATCTATACTCGTGTTGTGTTTAGAAAACGGTCACCTAAGAAAGTAGACAAACTGACAGCGACTGCACTGACAGCCCATGCGTAAACGTCCATTGCGGGGGTGGGCCTATACACCGCACCCATGGCGAGTTCTTCACGGGATTTATAGCGTATAGACTGCTGCAGACGCACACGAGAGAAAAGGTGCTGAACAGCGGTGTAAAGACCGGCTCTGGCCACGATCACACCGCCATTCTCGTTGATGAAGAAGTTGTCCTACGAAGAGCATTGAAACTACGGTCTAGAATAAATTGCTTTGAAAAATACTTACGGGAAATATATCACCATGCACTACGCCGCTAGCATGCAGGCGCTGAATAGAGCGTGCAGTCTCGATAATCTGTGCATTGATCGCTTCGTCAGCTGGCGGAACTAGCTATGGCATTGAAGGGCTGCATACCAGGCGAACTCGATCGCGAGAGGACCACGTACTGATGATGTGGAGATAACTCCCAACAGAGCGCCATACAGCACTAACCAGCACATGGGCATGCGGTGACCCTAGAACAGCTATGCTCGTCACATCGACGAAAAAGATGTACAAAATGATCCCATTGTTAGGTTGCTCCAGCAAAAAGCGAGTTCCTGAGCCGTCATCATGTAGACGTATCTGCAATGAGGTCTGTGGCGGTCAGACGACTATCATTAACTTGTCTGGATGAAGGAAGGATATAAGAGACTCGCCTCGTTAAGAAAGGTAATAGTATAGCGAGTGCTAATAGCAGAAGCATTAGAATCCATCAGGATCCTGGAGGTCGAAGCCACCAGGAGCTCAGAAGAAACGAGTTGACGCAGTGGGGTTTTAACCTAGAGGGAGCATGGAGGTTGAAGGACCCTAAACCATTGATTGCTACTTGGAATTAAGCCTCGCCGCAGCCACGAAAACGACGTACCGGTATTCCGGTGTGATATGAAGGCGAAGGGCGCACTGAGACTCGCAAATTCGGGAGGGATCGATGAGAACTTCGCAACGCACATATACGACCATCAAATGCTGCATCTTCGATCCGGAATCCGACCTGGCCCAAGGAGAGCACGAAGAAGGCAAGAGCTGCATCTCCGATACATTCTCAAGAATGAATGAGCACATATTACGCCGAGCGTCCTTCACACCATAGTTGGGGTGTGGAAACGTGGAAAAGGATGGAGGGAGAATGAGGTAGCCGGTTTTGTCGAGACGATTACTATTTCTGCGAACATGGCGGTACTGATTGAAGGTACTTACGATACTGCGGGTAGACAGCGATATTTGGGCTGGAAGTAAATAAGAGTGACAACCGATACTTACGTGGAATACTTGTGCATGAGACCCCACGAGACTTTGACAGCTCGAGAAACATCATGTGTTTTTTCTGCATAGATTAATTCGGTGTTTGCGCACCGCCATGATGACGCTCACAAGGGCTGGGAACATCAACAAAGACTTTCCAACTTTTTACAGTGCCACAGTCAAACGGGGGTGGATCTGTATGCAACAACGGCTGGTCATCGATTGTATGGCTAGTGAGCGGAGGTACTGACATAAATCTTTTCCCTCAATAATCAACCAGGATCTCCTGACAGGCTTATAGAAATCTGTCACAAGACTGGCGAAACCCCCAAATCCATAACCGAAATGAAGGCCACAATACGACCCGGTCCAAGTGCAGGGAGGCATTCCAATGACGAAGAAAATGCTCTAGAAGTGTTCTTTGCATATCACAGTATCCCAGTTAGGGAGAACACAGGATGACTACCGCCGCAGACCAGATGGCCACAACTCCCGCCATGGGTAGATGTCTACGGGGACCGAAGACAGGTACCTCGTGATAGCGGGCGTTAACTGCCAATCTATCCTTTATCCGTCGAGTTTTCATTAAAGGGTAATCAACAGCTAGACACATCTATCGGCAAGACTGACACTAGCCGCTCGCGACAGGATAGAACTTGTCTCTAGGATGACCGCTAGGTGTGTTATCCATACCTAAATAGCACCCACGGTCCCGATAGTACTTCATCAGCTGATCCAGCTGCGACACTCGCCCTGCATTTAGCTCCTGGGTCACAGTTCTGCGAGCGAGCTTCTCTGTGTGCATTCACAGCTCAGTCCCAGGCCTACAGACTAGGAATAGATATTTTCTCACTGGTGAAAACCATCTGATGACGACCGCATATCAGCCACTCTGTCCGCGCTAGACTGAACTATCTCGATTGAGACGCGAAAAAAACACGCAGAAAGCAGCTTCGATGGTCTTTTACGTCGCCAAGGTGAGTCAGCACCATCTGAACGCTTATTCACGTCTAAAATTCTGAGTGCTAGACCTAGACTGAGTTTGGTTAGACCATCTCCAGGATCGAGGACAAGCACAAGCGTAAAAAAGCTTAGGCGTTCCTATGGTTCCTATATAAAAATTCACTGTATTGGGCTTCGCCAAGCAGAAATATCACAGCAAATTTAAGCCCCAAATCCTATGAAACATGTTTTTATGCCCGGAAAACATTCAACTGTGCAACCTCGCACCTTTTGTCGCCTGTTTAAAACCCCACCACTTCGAATTAAATCCTCTATTCCACCTACAATGCAAGCAGCTCTGAACCCAGTACAAGAAGACTCAGTGAAGAATGATATGTCATGTCGAGCAAGGATAATGACCAATGAACGGGAATCATTGAAGAGATTTATGCGATGACCAAGATCCCTATGCTCGTGGCTTCACGGTGGATCACAGGGTGAAGATGGACGTTGTCTGCATACCCAGGGTCATAGTGGTCTCCTGTGTGGTACTATGCAGTCAGGCCGCAGTTTGGATAGGTATGCGGCATGATGGGGTGTGGAGGCGGGGACTCGAGAGGCGGCAACGGTAATGACACCCACTGTTGTTTGCTAGCTTTCAAACCTAACAAGCCCCAGTCCCTGATACCGGCGGCCTATGATCGCGACCATCGTGTCGGCACGCTGATTGTACGTAGCCGGTGAGTTGCTCGGTATAAACTACATTTTCTAACTTCTACAACCAGGAGCAAAGCCAAAGAGATTTTATGTTTTAAGGCTCTCAACAAAACTCATGGTAACTCCGTCGACAAACTTTAGCCGGTGCCGTTCTGAAAGTATCCGATCTTTCATCCCAACGTCTCTTGAGATCTCATGGAACTAGTATACTAGGAATTTTCAGCTTTGGAGGACTGGGGTTGTCTAGTAATCAAGTTTCAGTAACGATCCAATAGAGAATGTCGGAGACCGACCCTGCTCACAAATCAGAACAGGAATAATGTTGTTCTAGCTCAGCAATGATCATGCAAGAGAAACGAAAAGATCACTGCGAGATATCAAAAAGAATGATACTTCAAGCTCTTCTCTTTGAATCCCTGTCAGGCGTCTATACAATCGATGCATATCCAAGTATCGGAATCAATTAGACAGGTTGAAATCCACCAATGAAATCGTCTGCATTAAACCGGTGGTTGCTGGAAAAGGACCAGAAGATGTCGATCGTAGGATCGGTGGAGGCGGAACCCCTGACGGATAGTAGTGCTATACAATGAGGAAGCTGTATGCAGCTTATCACAATCAATTCATTGAGGCTTTTCATATTATAAATCGTCGCGGCGATAGACGTCATGTAAGGTGAATCATTGCCAGAAGTATCAAGCATTAGCCAAGGCAAATAGCGTCAAATACGGTATATAGTTCATTCAGGACATCATTGTATGAATAAACGAGAAGAGATTTACAGCTTACACAGGCTTCCAAGAATTATATGTTTTGACCCGGACGTTCAGTCACGGACTGCCAAGCCTTGGAAGACGCATCTATTGGCTGCCTGGTCATATTGTAGTAGAACTTGAGAATCATGATCATAATTTTCTGCTACGTGGACATGTCATGCGGATGTGAGATGGGAATTACGATCTACCAGACGTAGAGCCACTAGAGACTAGAGATGTTAATGCCGAGACAACATGTTGCATCGTGGGACGCTCATCAGAATCCTTCCAACAATCTCGAAGGATAGACCATAAATCCTCGCATATGTTAACGGGTTTGGTGAGGCGTGTGTGGCCGTGCATGAAGATTTCACTTGCTGCCTGGGCGTGTCTGCAGTTCGGAAATGGCGCGTGGCCACTGAGGATCTATATGAATTTTATGTTTAGAAAACAATCACACAGGTAAAGAGACTAAATCACGGCGAATGCGCTGACGGCCCATGCGTAAACGTCCATTGCAGGTGTGGGGCTATACACCGCATCCATGACGAGTTCTTCTCGAGATTTGTAGCGAATAGACTGCTGCAAAGGCACACGAGGGGCAAGGTGTTGAGCAGCGGTGTAAAGGCCGACCCTCGCCACAATCACACCACCATTTTTGTCAATAACAAAGTTACCCTTCGGTGAGTATTAGTTAACCTCTTACATGTAAAAAACATCTGAGAGGGATTTACCGGGTGTATATCACCATGCACTATATCCCTCGCATGGTACCGCTCAATAACACGTGCAATCTCTATAAGCTATATATCATTGATCCCCTCATCAACTGCTGGGTATACTTATAAGAGACAGAGAGACTTACGAGGCGAAGTTGATCGTGAGGGGACAACGTACTGGTAAGGTGAAGGAAGCTCTCGATAGAACCTCGTACGATACTAGCCACTACACGAGCACCCGGTGACCGCAGAACAACCGCATTTGTTATGTCGTCAAGAATAATGTACGAAAAGTCACTATGCGACTGCCTTTGGATAAGGCGAGTTCCTGGGCACAAATCGTGTAGAAGTATCTGCAACGAGGTCTGGCAGCCAGGGAGTTATCAGTTTCTGGTGTGGACGAACACATTTACACAAAACAAGTACTCGCCTCGTCATGGAAGCTCGCAGAGCGGGAAGTGCTCATAATCGGAAAGCTACAGTCCAACTGCAACCTGAGGGCGTAAACCGCCAGGAGCTGAAAGGAAAGTAGCTGGAGGGGGTGGGGTTGGTAAGGTTGAGGGCGCATGGAGAGGCACCTTATGTATTGATCATTGTTTGGAATTCCGCTCGCAGTCACCGATATGACTGCCCCGATACGCCGATGTGACTATAAAGTAGAGGAAGGCCGGTAGACTGATGGGATTCCTACACGGTGGAGGCGGTCACTGTGAATGTCGCAATCCACATACACCACCATTAAAACTCAGATGCATCTTCACCTCGACGTCTGATCTAGCCTAAGGAGAAAGGCGATGAACGGCGGGGACTGGATGTCCAATACGCTCTGAAGGTCGCCGTTTGAATTCGCCTTGCGCTGGTGCTGGTATCCACAAGGACATCGTGTCAGAACTGGGGTGTGGAAAATATGGAAAGGAAGGATGGAATTCAAGGCAGCGAGTTTTGTCGAGACCATCAAGGCTCTTGAGGATATGGTGGTATTGTTGAGGATGCTAGCGACTGTAAGTAAGAAAGAGGGATAGGCGATACATGGTGCATATTTGTGCACGGAACTCCACACGATACATGACAGCCTTGAGAAAGCATCAAGTTTTTTTTACAACGTGCGCCGGTGTTTGGGTATCGCCATGTTGGCGCTTGCATTAGCACGGGGAAGCCCAACTCCTTCAAGGTTTCAAGGCTTTATTTCATGGTCGAATAAGGATGAAGCTGTAGACAATATTGGTTGGTCATCCATTCCAGGACTAGCGAATGAAGGCACTAACGTAAATTTTCTTACTCAGGAATCAGGTTGAATCCTGTGACAGGTTCGCCAAATTCAGTTCCAAGATTCCAGAAACTCCGGACCAGATGGAAGACGGCAGTACCACCTGCTCCAAGTGTAGGGATACCCGACGAAGACGAAGAGAATGCTCCAGACGCGCTCTTTGGATATTAGTCTCTACGGAGCATGCAGAATAACTACCATCATAGACCACAGCTCCTGGCATGAGCAAACGTCGACAGGAATAAAACAGGCACCTCGTGATAGTGGGCATTAACCGCCACCCTATCCTTTATCTGTCGAGTCCTCATTCCTAGGGGGTCAGTAGCCGAACACCCTCTGTTGACAAGAGTGACACTAGACGCTGACGGTAGAATAGACGTTGACCTCTGGTACCACTGGACTACCAAGGTGTGTCATTCATATCTGAAGCTTCAACAGTATTCCATGGGCTTACGCAGCTCAAGCACGCTCTGCACCCAGCTCATGGGCGCAGGTGGATGATACAAGCATCTCTGTGAACATTCTCGGCTTAATACGGGTCGTAGGCTGGCAGTGGATGTTTTCTCACCGGATTGAGCAATCTAAGGACCAGACATCAGCCAATCTACCGGTGCTGGGTTGAACCACCTCAGTTATAACTCCAAACACCTCGAAGAAGATATCCTAGACAGATTTTTAAGTCTCCAGTGGTGCGAGTCGATGCCATCTTCACGCATATTCACTTCTAAACTCTACTCGCTAGATCCAAACAGAGTGAGTTTGGTCAGATCAAGCTCGGCCCAAGCATGATCACTAAGGAGAATGCAGGATAACGGCTTTCGCAGGCGAAATGGACACAACTCCTGGCATGGACAGATGTCTACAGGGACAACAACAGGCACCTCGTGGTAGCGGGCGTTAACTGGAAATCTACCCTTTATCTGCTGAACTTTTCTTCAAGGGCAATCAGCAGCCGAATACCCTCTGTCGACAAGAGTGACACTAGCCGCTCGCGACAGAATAGATATCAGCATCTAGTATGGCCGCCAAGGTAGGTTATCCATGGTTGATGCACGCGCTGTCCATTAGATTTCATGAGCATATCCAGCTTAAACACTCGCGCCGCGCTCCGCTGCTGGGCACCGATGGACGTATAAGCACCTCTGTGGCCATTCAGAAGCTTAGTACAGAGTTGTGAACTGGGGGTGGACGTTTCTCACCGTGTTGAACTATCTGATCACGACCAGTTATCAGCCACCCTGCCAGCGCTAACTGAACCACCTTAGGATCGCCGCGAACAAGTGAAAAAGAGAGATGCTAGATAGCTATAGAAGTCGTCCGGTGTGTGAGTCGGCTCCGTTTGAACTCGTATCGATGTTTAAATGTTATTTTGCTAGGCCTGAAAAGAGGGAGTTTGGCGGGACTAAGGTCAGCTAACATGATTCCACAGAGGGCAAGCACAAGCGTGAAAATGCTTACATATTCCTGTGCATATCATGTGCTAGATTGAGCAACAGAAGTTATCGAAGCTGAAGCGAGCCCGTGTCCCTAGAAAACATGTTTTTATACTGGAGAAAGATTTGGTCGTGCAACCTCGTACCTTTCAATATGCTCCCATTTCCAAGCCTCGCCATTAGATAGGCCCAATGTTCGACATGCTATGCAAATAGTTCTGAGCCTAATACGAGAAGACTTGAAGAACGTCATGCCACCTCGAGCCGTCGAAGCCAGAAGTCAACAGTTGAACGGGAATCCTTGGGATTTTGATGATGCCTGAAGACTGCTATGATCGCGGCTTCATGCTTTCTTAGAGGGTAGGTATCGAAAGTCTCCGCACAGCCAAGCACGTTGGAGGCTCCTTTGCAATACCCAATAGTTTGGGCCACAAGCTCACCAGGAGAGAAGAGGAGAAGGTTGAAACACGGGTGAATTGTTTGACCGCTAACCCTAAAATATCACGCGCCAAGGCTCGATCGTGCTTCAAGCTTCAAACTTCAACCACCGAGCGTACGATCCTGTAGAATGGTGACCACGTCGTCATCAACGTCACCGCGTCGGCATTGTACTAGTTACTGCAAACAAGGTATCGATGACGACTCGGTACTGAAAATGTTCGGCGAATCTGAATCATCTAACTCACGGCAATTTCTCTGACAAACTTCAACACAATGGAACCCTAGAAACTTCTAAGCTAAGCGTCCTTCACGATCCCCATTCTTTGACCTATTGCCTTTCCAACGTTAGCATCGTAGACCAACCCTGCTCACAAGGCACAAGAGTAATGAAGTTGCTCTAGTTTGGTAACAATCCTGAAAGACGAGAAAATACCGGTGCCTAGAGTAAAAGCTATCGTCTCTTTTGAACCTCTCCCCTCTGGATCGCAGGTCGCCGTGTCTATACGATTTATGAAGCATTGGTGTCAATTAGACAGACTGAAAATCCGCTGAAATCTATATACCGATATTGAAGTAGCTTTTACTTTCAACGAACCACTATTAGAAGATCACCAGGAAACTAGAGACGACAGAGTTGATTCGCGTACAGAAACAGCTGTGGATATGTAGTAGTATAACACGAGGGCACGGTAGACTGAGCTTATCGCAATCAGATCATTTAAGCTTTTTCCATGTTTTTTATGCGTGGCGATAGACATCATATAACGCGAATGACATCGCCAGAAGCAGAGTCATGCACCGTTATTAGTCAGGGCAAATGAGGCCAAATACTTCATTCAGGACATTACTGCACACAGCTAATGCTACCAGCGGCCATGCTGTGGCGTTATTCAAGCATGCGACGGTACTTGGCAAGTAAACGTTTCGGGGAAATGGGAAAGGAGCGATAACTCACATAGCACCCAAGGATTCCAGGATGGTCTTAGTGGTGAAGCGCATATTTGGTTTGCTGTCGTAGCACACCTTCAGCTAGAGAATGCGAACGCGACATCTTATTTAGAGCATTGCAAGGGGATTTGTGGCCTTCGGGAAAATGCAGATAACCTATGATTATAGTCAAGCCCGTCAAGTGGATTACCGTTGCTGGCACTACAGTAGCAAGACCATCACGGGTCAAGCCAGAGATTCAAGCCTCAGATACAGGAAGCGCTAATGACAGGCAAAGATTCAATGTACAAGCAGCAGAGATATGGCATAAAGATGATAATGTAGTCTATAGAAAAAATGAATACGATATTAGCGTTATAAAATGAAAGGCATTCATCTCAGGACCTCACATTATCGACATGTGAGATTAGTTGCCATCGAATTGTTGAACGGTGCGTATAACTGATGTAGTTCTTAGTTGCAAGAGTGGTGAGTGGGCTGAGGAGATATGGTAGACCATAGCGGTGAATATCGTCGTGGCGTTCACTGCTGTTTGAGACCGGCGGAAATTGCCGCTCGATTCAGAGTTCGGCATCCCAGTTTCTAGAGTCCGGAAACCAGCATCCGTGGTCGTGAGCGTTCACCAGCGACCTGCTCGATTTGGTGGCAGCATTTGTGACTGTTATTAGCGTTCGTCGATAATTTATTCTCTCCATTGGCATTGGGAAGCATTTGACACAGGTCGAGTTTCTGCGAACGAGTCTGCCAGTATTTAAGTTTCTATATTACCACATTATTTCTATTGCTTTTTTCTGTCGTCGAGCAGCAGTCATTGCGAAACATAAGATTCTGAATAGGAAGCAAAATCATAGAAGTTAAATCATAAATATGAACTCTAGACAGGAATTTGATACGAAAAATTGGAGTCACCCTTGTGTAAATGCTGTCTAAATAAAAGTCTGAGGGGTCATTAACCCACGATCTCCAGCCAGACCGCAATTCTGTCAATACCAGAGCGTAAAGTGGGGTCTTTCTGCAGCAAAATCGAACAAGGTCCCATAAACAAACACTCATATCTTTCGGCTTTATCAATCGTGTATGACCATGCTCGTATATTTGAGCAATCCCATTAATAAGAGTGAGGCCATCCCTTTCAAATGGATCGTGACCCGAAAAAATCTAGTGGTAGACACGTGAGGAGGCGGGTCATCTATGGTGGGTAGCATAGATGGTGCATGCTAAAGCGTAAACATCCATCGCCTTAGTCAGGCTTATCACGTCTGGCATGGAAAGCTCCTCATGCGACTTACGGAGTGATGATGCTCCTAGACCCAAACGTGGCAAATGAGCCTGTGCAATAGTGTAAATCCCTATGTCTGTTAACATGGCGTCGAGGTTATTATCAATGACAACATTTCCCTTTCCAGCAGTAAATACCACCATTTTAGAATAAAGTAGTATTTGGGCTTACTGGATATATATTTCCGTGAACAATCTCATGGGTGTGAAGATAAGTAATAGCACCAACTATTTGTCTGATCTGAACAGCGCCAATTTGGTGGAAATTATTAATATGAATTTCATGAATTATGACCACAGAACTTACTGGAATAAGTTTGTTGAATTCTGGATGTGAATTCATGTAGCCAAGAATATTTCCACGAGGACACCAGCAACTACAGAGGGCACGAGTGGGTCTTGAATGGATAATAGTCTCAGTGACAGTGCTCTGTGAGGTGTGTGCATGTGTGAGGCCTTTCTGCTACCGGATATTATATTCTGCAATGGAATCGATCATCTAACAGAAAATAAGTCCGGAACCATAGAAATAGAGTGCCTAAGGAACATACCAGATTTTCCCCAAGGCTTTTTGTAAAAGGATGAGAAAATACGAGTTTAAGAGCTATCTGTTCAGCCATGTGTGAGGAAGTTAACATCAGAACTGAAGCTATACTGACTGTGCCAGAAAATGAATGAATTGACAGCTTCAGTTGGTAGTCTTAATCACCAAATTATGACTATAAAGCCCTTGATGGCTTGCAATATGACTGTGGTTACTGGAGAGTGGGACACTTCTGATTGCTGTGGTCATGTCAGGTTACAGGAGTGCTATTGGAGACAATAAAACTTGAAAATAATTACATGGAGACCCATATTTGCTAAATGGATGATACACTTTATTGAGGAACAGAAGGAGTGAAGAGCAGGTCCAAAGAGCTTATAAGTTATGGGTTGAATACCAAACATGATCCTTTTATAAATATTTCATGAACCAGGATTTGTTGACCAGCTCTGATTGTAAAGCAAATATAAGTTCTCAGCAACAACATAGCAGGAGAATGATGCTATATTAAATACCTAAAGCAAATATAAGTTCTATGTACTGATAAGTAAAGTGTGAAACAATAATGAAGGCAGGCACACATACCTCAGCAATGATGTAGCAGGAGAACAACACTGAGGTGTTATGTGTCACAATAGGTAACTATGGTCTGGGCGGGGCTCCTATGCTTGTGGGTAGCTAACTCCCAATATAGAGTTAGCTACCTTATGTAACCCTGCCTGTAGGTAGTCTTACATAAAC
>JASFDH010001072.1:0-17130 GCA_036937195.1 Nidularia pulvinata
CAGCGACAACAGATCACGCCATCCACGGTGTGCCGGACTTTCGCCGCGAAACGATGAATGCACCAGCGCTTGGGTGTGTTGTGGGCGCGCAGGAGTCTGGGCTACTGTAGCTCAAGCGTCCGCTGAAACTGCTCAGATCCCCGTTATCTCAAGTGCATTGTTAGACGGGGGCATGCTAGCGGAAGGCTTCATTCCATTTTCCAGATCCACGCCGTCGGCCGCAGCTGAAGCATGTGCTGTGGGGTGGGCCGAGTAATAACTGTGCGAATGGGTCGTCGGGAGGAACTTGGCGGCATATGACAGCCCCACGGCTGCGAGTCTGCTCCCGATCCACTGAGCAAGTGACACGCCTGGGACCAGCCCCATTACGTCTTTAACATCCCAAATATCGCGGTGGTGAGTGACGCGACCTTGCTCGTTGAACGATAGGCGGGTTACTATATGGAGCTGAAAGTGCAACGGAGAGGGGATTGAGAAAGAAGTCCCGGGTATAGGTAAAGAGGGGGAAATGAACGGCTGTGGGTGAGCTTGCGAGTGAGGAGAGCCGCTATGGTTGACTAGGGAGTCGCTAGAAGCATAGAATCGCTGGTGCGGAGTACCGTCACGGTGGATCCCTGGCAGAAGCAAGATATTGAGGGTGTGTTCTACGATGGCTTTCCTATGTCCATCTAAACGCGAGCCTGAGCACCGATGATCCTGAGTGTAATCCTATAGGCACATACCAAAGCTTTCACTCTCGCATATGTCACCAATGTCGGTCCAAACCCGTAGAGCCTGAAATAGAGGGTCGGCCGAGTTCTGTCCGAGATATCCAAGATTCGGTGGTCGCACGCGGAAAAGGGTGCAGAATACGGCAAGGGGCCTAGGAACATCCACCGAACTCAATTGACGGGATAGTCTGTGGATGTCTCCAATCACAGTGCGCGAGGTTGCTGTAAGACAGGGATTCTCGTAACTTCGAAGTTGAATGTCAGTCAGGGTGATTCTGGGGTCGCGGTGGCTTTGGCTAGCCGGACTTACACTACGGATTGTGGTTAGTAAGAATATGTGGAGGGATTATTGCATACCACGTACTTGCATTGGCTTCATAGAAGCGATCTACGGCATCGATTGACGTGGGGTTCTCTCCGTACACTGAATAGCAGACATCCAGAGCGGTTGCACGAGTCGATACCACGGACAAATTGGATCCAGAGGCTCCGCTATGTGTAGATATCCTTGGGAAGGGCACCATGGTGGATTCTGAGGGTAAGCTCATTGATAGTAGATACAGCTGGCACTGAGGCTTATAGATTACTGAAGAATTCAAGAGTCGAGAGTATACGTATGCCCAAGCACCGGTGATGGAATGGGCCCGAAGTCGCTTCCTTGTGGGGAACGCCACGAAGAGCCGCTTAGCACGTGCTTTGCGCCGTAACTTTAATGGCGACTCTCCAGCTAAAGGAGCCTCACAGACACGCGTCCGACTTCCATGGAGGCGAGTACAGGGAGCGAGGAGACCGCAGAAGAGCTAAGAATCATGGAGGGAAATAAGACGCTGTGGACGCGTTGTGGATGTTGGACTTGACGCCGTGACACCGATCGGTCACAGTATACCTGTCACAACTTTTTTGAAGACCTTAGCCTATACTACCGCGATGGCGAAGGGGTCCCAGCTCTCCCAGCTCAAAGCTGCTCTATCTCAAGCTGGTGTAACCGGGAATGCTAACTCCAATGGGAAGAAAAGAAAACGTTCGGCACCGGTTCAGAAAGACAAGGAAAAGCGAGCAGCTCAAATTGAGGAGATCCAGAGGAGACTCAACCCTTTCGATGTCAAAGTTACAAAACTCAAGCATGACGTAGGCGGCAGGAAGCTGAAAGGTGTGGTGGGAAAGCCTGCTCAAAGTAAGCAGCATGGAATTGAGCAGGTGCGTGTCAGGACGATAAATTCACTGGCTTAATTACTAACGTTTTGTTCATCAACAGCGTAAGAAAACCCTCCTGAAAGAATATGAGGACAAGGACCGTGCTGGAGGCATTGTCGACCGACGGTTCGGTGAAAATGATCCTACCATGAGTATGGAGGAACGTATGCTCGAACGATTCACGAAAGAGCGACAACGAGCTTCGAAGGGTGCAGCTTTCAACCTAGAGGACGAGGACGACCTTACGCATTATGGCCAAAGTCTATCAAAATTGGATGACTTTGATAACGTCGGTCTTGGTTTGGACAGTGAGGATGACGAGGAGTCCGGTACGTATTGTTTTGTATCGACGTGGTATCCACTTATTCATTCGATGCTACAGGCCAGATTGACAGGGAAATCGTTAAGAGAACCCATTTTGGAGGATTCGACGATGACGATGGTGATGAGGAGGAAGTAGATGGTGTATGTAATATACTTCTTTATTTTCCTTGCTGAATCTAACAGTCTGGCATGCAGCAACCCGCAAGGAAGAAGTCCAAAGCGGAAGTCATGGCAGAGGTCATGGCGAAAAGCAAAGAACACAAAGTTCGCTACACTTATCATCCCCTGGAAAATATCTAACCCCCTGATTCGTTTAGCTGCGTCGTCAAATGGAGCGCGACCACGAAGACACTGTACGACAACAGTTGGACAGCGACTTCGCCTCTCTCCGTGACCTAATTTACGCCCCCGACCCTTCATCTACGGGTAGCAATTCAGTGCCATTAGGTCGAGTTCGCGAGGAAGCTGCTAAAGTACCACTAGACCCATTGGCCATGCTGGCTCCTGAAACGCAGGACGGAGGCTACGACCAGCACGTGCGGGAGCTTGCGTTCGACAAGCGCGCGAAGCCGAAAGACCGGACGAAGACAGAGGAGGAGCTGGCTCTGGAGGAGAAGGAGGCCTTGGAGAAGGCGGAGCGAAAGCGTAGAAAACGGATGTTGGGCTTGGAGGAGAGTGATAGTGAGGATGAAGGCAAGCCGGGGAAGAGACAGAAGTGGGAGAGAGGTGCTGATGATTTGGACGACGACTTTGACGATGGAGGTGAGTGGGGTGGACTGGGGACTGGGATGGGAGGTGAGATCAGTAGTGATGTTGACAAGGCGGATGAGGATGAGGAGGGGAGTGGGGATGAGGAGGAGGACGATAGTGGGGATGAAGACGACGAAGAGGGCGAGGACGACGAGATGTTTGATGATGAAGACGACGAATCGGAAGGAGAAGAGGGCGAACACGAGGATCTGGTGGCACCTACGAAAGCTTCAAAGGGCAAGTCAAAAGCGAAGAGCAAGGAGCTGCCATACACCTTCCCGTGTCCTTCTACCCACGAAGAGTTCCTTGAGATCGTTGACGGGGTGGACGACAAAGATGTTCCTGTTGTCGTTCAGCGCATACGAACTCTGTATCACACGAGCCTGGCTCCCGACAATAAGTTCAAGCTACAGGTTTGTCCCCCCCTTTTCCGTATACCTAAAAACATATTTTGACTAATTTCCCCGCAGACATTCGCAACAGTGCTCATCGACCACATCCTCTACATCACCTCACCGCCCACCCCGCATTACGCCCTCCTCACCTCTCTCCTCCCACACTTCATCGCTATCACGCGCGTATATCCCATCCCCTCGGCGCAACATTTCGTCGAGAAGCTCACCCTGATGCACAAAAATCTGCGGCGTGGCCTGTCGCGCGGCGCACTTGATCCAGACGCAAAGACGTGGCCGGGCCTCCCGGAGCTCACCCTCCTTCGCGTCATTGGCCTCATCTGGCCGACAAGCGACATGAACCATGCCGTTGTGTCAGCGACCCGGGTGCTTATGGGCGCGTACCTCGGCCTTGGGCGTGTAAGGTCGTTAGCGGACATCGCGAGTGGCCTCTTCCTGTGCACCCTTTTCCTGCAGTTCGAGACGCTCTCGAAACGCCTGGTGCCTGAAGCTGTTAACTTTTTAATTAACACAGTCCTGCACTTGGCTCCTCATCGATATACGAGTGTCGCGTCACTCCCGGGCTCTTTCCCCTCACCTGACTTCCGATCTGAGCTTTGTCGGCCATTGGTGCTCAAGGCCAAGGGGAAGAATATCCCCGTCGTGCAGAAAGCGAGTTTGTCAAGCTTGGTGGCTGTTGAAGAGCCCACGGAGCAGGCGAAAGCGGACCTCTTGGGGCTTGCGTTTGATCTCCTTGGTCGGTTTGCGGATATGTATAAGGGCATTGATGGCTTTATTGAGCTGTACCAACCCATACTGGAGGTTCTCCAGAACATCGATGAGAAGAAACTCATCGACGGACACAAGGTGCGTGTTCCTGCACACTGTTTTTATGCTGTCCTCTAATCCAATTCATCTTCTAGGTGCAACTATCGAAGTCAGTCGACAGCCTGCAGCGCCTGCTGAAATTCTCCCGCCAAGCCCGTCAACCACTCCGCCTCCAAGCCCATAAGCCCATCCCCATCCCCACCTACATCCCTAAGTTCGAAACCACGACCTCCAACTATCTGCGCCGCCAGGATCCCGACCACGAGAAGAATGAGGCCTCGAAACTGCGCAACCTGTACAAACAGGAGCGCAAGGGCGCCATCCGGGAGCTACGAAAGGATGCGCGCTTCTTGGCGGGTGTGGAGCGGAAGAAGCAGGCAGAAAAGGATCAGGCATATAGCCTGCGCATGAAGAGGGTGTTTGGATCCATTGAGGGTGAGAGGGCGGAGGAGAAGCAGATGGAGAGGGAAAAGGCGAAGGATAAGAGGAGGGCTGGGAAGTAGTAGGCTGTGGAGAACTATAAACCTTCTGCTTGAAGTTCAAAAGTACTATAGATGATTTGGTACTGGAATACATATCCTAAGGGGCATGCTTTGCTGACTATAATACACGAACCTTGCCTTCGAGAACACGCATAGACATTTAGTTCCTACGTCTTCCAATGATTAGCAAGAAATGATGTAATCTTTCACTATGCTACACGGATATCCTACAAATAAGCGAACATGTCTTTCACATAGTTTAACCCACAGTACCAGGCTCCCTGGTTGCCTGTGCGTAGCTTTTCCCTGGAACGTGCTCGTCCTCGTCCACAGTGTGCCTCTCCTTAAATTTTCCACTGGCTTCGTTTACCTTGTCGCGCGCCTTTCCCGTCAACTCATTTGCCTTCTTCTGGCCCTGACCAGCTTTCTCCTGGGCAAATGCAACTGTCTCGTTAGTTCGGGCTACTATCGCCTCCCTAGTGCCTCCGAAGCCCAGTGTATCCATCACTCCATAGCCACCTGCAGTCACGATGGCGCTGAACCAGAGGACGTCCTGCATGGATGCAAGGAGGAGGAAGGAAGAGCCTAAAATGTTGGGGACAAAGAAGCATCCCAGGAGGCCAGTGAGGGCGAATACTCCGTTAAGAGTTGCTGTATGCGATGCTCAATTTCATATTTTTGGTCGAAAAAGAGAAATACATACCGACAGTCTGATATGCATCATCAGAGTCAGATAGCCCAGCTTTGATACCTGCAAAAGCTGCTCCCATGATGAGGGACGCTAATCCGTAGGCGGACTGTGTGTCCTGCCTCCAGTTTGGGGTAGGCTGGTAGGTTCGTCGTTGAATGAAGCTGCTAATGGCAATAGACATAATGGACACGCACCAGGCCAGTTGCTTTTGAGATTGCATTCGTAATAGGGCCATCGTATACAAGTGACGGTGCAAAGACGAGAGAAAGCGAGAGGAACACATCGAACACGCCTTTTGCGAAAACAATCTTGGCTGCTTTTTCAGAGCGCTCAAATCTAGTTGGTGAAGACATAATTGCGGGTAGAATGAAGGGAGCTTGGTCTCGACACGGCCTTTATATAATGGATAGAATGACGTTGATTCAGAAGAGAAGAGACGTCCAATGACGATAGGATCGACGTATTTGGACGCCATAGCAAATGGGACAAAGTTAATCCGCCATTTTCTAACACGGATGCATCTTCTTCTTGACATCATCGTGGAGAAGACCAATGAATTGAGGGCGGATGAGCAAGAAAATAGAGAAGGAGTCTGTATAATTCATGGAATGAGGAATACTGTACATTTAGCAAACTGAAAACAACGCCTGAGACATACGAAAATAACATCACTTTGAAATTGTCCACTCATTGAGACCCACGATGACTGGGCGGAGTCTTCCGTCGAATCTGCTGCTCCTCGTATCTTCTTCTTTCCTCCTCGTACCGCTTCCTCCCTACCCGATATGCCTCGAGCTCCTCTTCCCACGTTGGTGCAGGTCGATCACCGTGTCTTCTTTTCTCCTCCTCAAAGGCAGCTCTTTCCAGTTCAAGCGCCTTCTTCCGCAGCTCGAGAATGCTACTCTCCTCTTCAAACGCCACGCGCTCCTTTTCCAGTGCCTCCCTCTCTTCCATTATGGCGAGCCTCTCGATGTCGAACTTGGCTCTGTCTTCATTTAGCGTCATCCTTTCTTTTCTCAGTCGTTTCTTCGCTTTCTCGATTTCGTCGGCCGCTCGTTGTACTGTTTCCCATCGCTGACGTAGCTCCTCGGTTTCTATCTGTCGTTGCACGACCTCCCAGATTTCTCTCATCCTGCCTCGCAGTTCATGCTTCTCGCCATCACGCCGTGCACTGCGTCGTTTTTCGCCCTTGTGTGACATAGAAGTGCGCTGATCTGTGGTGGTGCTGTAGGATGCAGTCAATTTCATGTGTTACAGTCTGCTGCGTGGAAGAGTAGACTGACCCAAGCGTGAAACTCTGGTCGCTGGTAGTTGTCGTCATGTAGTTACTGTTACGATCTACCACGCAAAGTGGATAAATAAAGCAAAGACGATAGTCTAAGGATGCTCGAGGTGATGAGTGCCACAGCAAAGAACAAGGGGACTCTCTTATAGACTGCAGATCCCGACTTTGATTCTCGAGTCACGACGCCGTCCCTCGGGCCGATTATGATGGATGAAATTCGATAACATGAGGCTGGTTGCCGAGCACAGGTTGCTTGAAATGAAGACACACGTAGGTTATTCGTCGACAGAGAAGTTGAGGGGTTTCCAGCTGTTTCCGTACTAGAGAAGTAGCAGGAGATGATGATGGAGGACGAGAGGACCGGCCCGGCTTAGAACTTAGAATGTGTTGTAATCACCAAAACACACGTGCCACTTTGTAGTCGCGTCCAATGGCAAAGAACTTCATTCAACGTCTCCAATCAACGTTTATTACGACTCACCCCGTCGAAGCTCTTGAGCCGGTGTTGGATGCCCTCTTTCTGCCACGTCTCGAGTCGCGAAAGCTCATGCTTGAAGGGCGATCTCAATGAATAATCCAGCCTCTACCCCCAAGTTTCCGGTTCCAAGCTTCAACGGCGCAAACAGCGACGCGTCGCCTGAACAGTTTCTCGACTTCCTTCGTAATCTGATATCCCAATACCTTGACGCAGGTACCTCTCCTCGAATACCAGCCGGGAGTAAAGATACATGGGTGGCCGTCATCGTCGGTCTGACAGACCATCTTCTCGCGTCGTTTCCTCTTCCTGGCCTCGTGGCCTGGCATACCATGCAGGAGAAGATCACGATGATGGAAACTACTTTGGAGGTCATACAAAAGGTGTTCTCTCGCGTTGATGGAATTTATAGTGGGACAGAGGATCTTGTCAAGAAAATATTCACGAGGTTGCTGAGTCTATGCAGGGTGCTGGATCTTTGGATGGAAACCGAGGTTACTCCTGACAGTAACACATTTTCGCCTACCCATATGAAGGAGAAGGCTTTCCAAGTGCTGATTGGTGTGCTTCGTGGCCTTGGAGGCAATATTATAACAACTGCGGACGCGAACGAGCCGTCGTGGAAGTTACTACGGTCAATTCTCACAGAATGCTTGGATGTTTGCAATGGTGAGTATGCAAAGCAGTCTTGATTATACTATATACTCATTTATCAACTTAGATTTAATGTCTCGCTCTATTCCGACTACATTCCCTGTCACGGTCGTATTGTTCAATAATGTGCATCTGCAAAGCGCAAAAGGAAAGGATGTTTTCGACTCTGTATGTGTTGTCCTTCCTGCGTAGGATCTTATAATGACAGTCGAATTTATGAAAGGATTCTCCGGATGCTTCGTTTAGTATCATTATTGATATTATTACTCAGGTTCCTGTCTTCCTGGCCCTCATGCTGGATGTGATCATAAACACCGTCTGTCCCCCGTTGCTCTGCCAGGGGTTCCTCGCAGATTTGGTGCGCAGAATCTCAGAGACCTGCAGAACGCTATTTGAACACTGTTCATCTTCACTCTGTCCCTGTACATCTGCCAGACGCGCGAAAGTCTTGATGAGGATAGTCTCTTCAATCACCCCGTTGCGCAAATGGCCCGCTTTTTGTGGACCCGTAGCTAGTTTCCCCTATCTTTTGCTGCGCCATCGTATAAATGAAGGCTCAAAGCCTGGTTGGGATGATATTGATCCCGCTTTTGCACAGTTTCTCGCATCTGAACCTATCATCAAACCCCCGAAAGCGGACATTGTCGCGACATTGAACTTTCTGCGTGCCGCAGAAGGGGGGAATGCTGGTGCATGTATCCGAGTAAGAGTGATTTCTTAGCTTTTAGAGCGATCTTATTCATATATTTTCCTCAGGATTTGACGATCTCGTACCTTCGCAGCAGCCTTCCTTACGCAGACCACGACATATTACAGGCAACGATGGATACGCTTGTGGCCACTAACTTAGTACAGGAAGAAGCTGCTTTCGTACAAGAAATACAGCATCGTCTGGAGGAGGCGGCCGTCAAGGATAAGTTGCCCTCCGAAACAATCACAGGCTCTCTGGGCCTGAGTTTATCTGCATGGAAACAACGCGTCCGTGCATTGACTGAGGAAATCGTAATTCCTGATCAAACTGCTTGGATGGACGACGACAGCTCGGATGAGCAAGATTTCTCATTGCGTGCACTCGCAGAGATTGGCGATAGGTTCGAAAGGTATGTAAATTTTCTCCCTTTCTGCCTACACCGCTTACTTATTCATGCAGGCCGCTATCTTCTTCATCAGCGGAAGCTCGAATATCCCTAGCTCAGAAGCTAGGTTCATTTGCATGCCTATTGTCAATGTGTGACGGAACAGATTGCTTGGGGTCGCCTTATAGGAAAGGCTTTGCAAGCTTAAATCCGGGTCTTAGTATTGTGCTGCGTCTCATCGATGGAAACGACGAAGAAGTGACTCCCGCAGTCCGGAGAGCAGCGTATTCTGCACTGGGCCGCACCATTAGGCACCGGGAAGTGAAGGATGACCCCACAAATTCAGAATCGGAGTTCACTGGGCAAACACTCCTCCGAGGTGTCCTGGATAGCAATAGAAGCGTTAGACTGGCTGCCGGGTATGTTTGTTTATGCGCGTCCGTATATCTACTGAAAGCTCCAAATTTCTTATCAGGTATGCTCTCGGTGCGCTAGTCCACACCATTAGTGCCTCTAGCACCGATTTGCACAAACAAGCTGAAATCATTTTTGCTCAACTCTACCGAAATATGGAGTCCGCCAAAAACTCTGTTAGGGAGACCTTACTCATTACGGTGGGGTCCATGGGAAAGTGGGTCTTCTAGTATTTGTACTGCTTCTTTCACTAAGAACACATCGCAGAACATCTAATACAGAGGTTCTAGGGCAAGTTCTATGCCTTCTGGTGGCGCAGCTGGGAAGACAGAATCCTGTAATCAAGGGCGCTGCATGTATGCAAGTAAGTTTGAATTTGCTTCTAGATTAAGACGTGTTCATAATCGATGTCATAGTTGCTCAGCCTTGCAAAATATCACAAGAAAACGCCTTACTCAATCATGCTTCCTTACATGGATCAGGTCGCCCCGTTCTTGGTGTCGAACATATGCACGCAGCCTAGTCTGCTTGCGGAGTCTTGTCGTTTGATATCGATTGCACCCTCAAACTTCATTGCCGTAACTTTACCGCGCACTCTTCCTCAACTATTCGCCGACTGCAAACTGGCCGCTCTGGAGGCAGTAGCGAAAGAACTGGAAACGAAACCTTCGTCGCTTCTTGTTAAACACTCGCATGAGATCTTGGCACACATATTCCTGCTCTCAAGAGCCAGCGATACAACTAAGGCTCTGAATTTCGTCCTTAAGGTCTTGACCGATGCGACGCAGAGCGAGGCGATCGATATTCAAAGTGTGGTTAAAAGCTGTCTGGTGCCCTTGCTGGCTGAATTAGTTGTCGTAATGGGCGACGAAAACCCCTCGGTGGCTGAAACAGTAAGTCTGTGTATTCTAACCACGGATATGCTACCTAATTATTATTTAGGCTGTTCAGGCACTGGGCAAGATTCAAAAGGTTCTAGCGGCTGGCCCCACCAAAGGACGCGCATTACCAACGACGAATCTTGGAACATTCCTTAAGAATTACATGCTAGGATTGATTACATCCATTAATGATATGCTCCAAGATGTACAGGGAAAGAAGAGCGTCGGATCGAAACGGAAGATTCTACGTAGCCTGGGCAGCTTAGTGACGCATATAGGACCAGCCGTCACTAATGTCGCTCCTCAGGTATGTTTTTCCATGCAGATGGAAATCTATACTTAACATAGCATCAATTTAGATCATGGCCACTTTCCAGACGATGGTCAGCGTACCAGAATTGGCTGAAGTTACGTTAGATAGCTGGTGCAAGTTCTTGATCACCTTGGGACCCAAGGAAGTCGGACCCCATGTTGGTCCTACGAGTGCTGCAATGGTCTCTTCGTGGGATATTTTCTCCCCTAATGCCCGTGAACTAGCAGCTCACTCCCTTGATTATATCATCATTGAAATTGGGCGTGAACTTGGCCGTTACTTGGATGATATTGTTGACCTATCTGGAATCCACGAACTTCGCCAGGCGCACATGCAGTTAATGGAACACAGAAGCTCTTGGACGCCCAAAGAGGAGCTCCAAAGAGTGTTAGAACGCTCTTCGAGCGACAATCTAACTGTTGCAGTTCAATCCTTAGGGGAACTGAAGAAGTTTATGCTCACGAAGCATATAGACCTCATTCAAAAGCTAGCCTCTGGAGATTTCTTTGATCCTTTGGTTGGGCAGATATTAGCAGCTCTCTTTGCAGCCGCTTGTAGAGACGGCGATGGAACTGAGGCTTTAAGACCACTCGCGTTTGAATGCATTGGAATCCTTGGAGCTCTGGATCCTGATCGCTGCGAGATTCCTTACAAGGATCCAACCGTCATTGTTCTCCACAACTTTACGGATGAAGGCGAAGCAGTACAATTCGCCATTCATCTCATTAATGATCTGCTGGTTGGCGCCTTCCGCTCTACTAGTGACATCAAATACCAAGGCTACCTTGCTTATAGTATCCAAGAACTGCTGCGATATTGTCAATTCCAACCTAACCTTGTGGCAGCTGGGAACAATTCCTCCGTTCCTCTTAGAGTACGGAATCGGTGGAATAGTTTGCCCAAGCATGTTCTGGAAACCGTTACCCCTTTGCTTGGGGCAAGATTCAAACTCAATCTTAACTCAGGACCAACTCCGGACCTTCCCATATATCCTACACAATCCACATACCGTGAATGGATCCAAATCTGGACAGCACATCTCATTACCAGGGCTTCAGGAACAACTGCTCAGACGATCTTCGGGGTCTTTCGTTCATCAGTACACAATAAGGATGTTGTCGTTGCACACCACCTCCTGCCGCATCTGGTTTTGAACATCCTAATATCTGGCACTGATAGCGATACGGAAGCCATTCGCTCAGAGTTTATGGTCGTGTTGCAAGACCAGATCAGTAACGACAGCCAGTCTACCGCGGATAAGAAGCTATTGAGTGCACAGGTAATACATTTACATTAGGATCATCGTACAATTCATTTAATACCTTGCTCCAGGTGGTGTTCATGCTTCTTGACCATCTCAACAAATGGATTCGCGAAGTACGCCAGCATACAACAAATAAAAAGGTGGAAAATAAGCGTTCAAGAGCAAACCAAATCAATGATCCCCTTGAAGAGCAACTTCTACGAGTGGACTCGGTTCTATCCAGCATAGACCAGAATTTGATGGCAAAAGCTGCCTTCCAGTGTAAAGCGTTCGCACGTTCCCTGATGAATTTCGAGCGGCAAATTGTTACTCTGCGAGAACGATCGCCGTCACACCCCGATTTGCCTGATTATTATGAGAGACTTCATGAGATCTACGCTCACTTAGATGAACCGGATGGAATGGAAGGCGTGTCAACCTTGATTTTATCTCCATCGTTGGAGCACCAGATACGGCAACACGAGAGCACGGGACGATGGACGGCCGCTCAAAGCTGTTGGGAAGTCCGACTCCAGCAATCGCCTGACAATGTGGACTTTCATCGCGGCCTTTTGCGCTGTCTTCGGAACTTGGGCCATTATGGTGAGTACAATGCGTGTATACGTTTTCGCAAGCTTATCGCGAAACTAGATACGCTCAGGACCCATGTGAGGGGTGTTCTAACTCGCAGACCAGAATGGGAAACTGCGCTCGCTGACTTCCAAGTGGAAAGCGCGTGGATGGTTGGAGCATGGGACGATGTTCAGAGTATGGTCCAGCGTTCGGATGCTCAAACTTCTTCAATGGTGATGGCGCGAGTTCTACTGGCAATGCGTTCCAAAGACACGGCAGCTATTTCTGAATCTCTCTCAGCTGCTCGGTCTGTCTTAGGAGCTCCCATTACAGCATCAGGGGTGAAAGGCTATCGTCGTGCATACGATGCCGTACTAGATTTACATCTGACACATGAGTTAGAACTCATCCACAATGCTATAGGCACTCTTCCGGCGGCGTCACAAGGCAGCTCTACCCAGAGACGTCAAGTCCTGGCGCAACTGTCGTGTATGCTCGCTGCACGTCTGGATGCAACACTTCCCACTTTCCGGAGTCGAGAGCCTATACTTAGCATGAGAAGGACTGCTTTCGCCCTATCGTATGTTTTAATTCTTCATTAACAATACCTGGCTTTCTTACCATATTTTGGATGCAGGTCTAATCCCCGACATATCTTGCTCAGTGAAATAGGGCGATCATGGCTTGCAAGCGCTAAGATTGCTCGGAAAGCAAGTCAATGGCAGACGGCTTACAGTGCGATGTTGCAAGCTCAGCAGAGCAAGACGCGCTTTTCTTTCATAGAGAGTGCAAAACTTATCAAGGCAACTGATCAACCCCTACGCGCCCTCCAAGAACTCGAGAACTCTATGAAACTGCTCAATTTACTCGACGAGACGGAAAACGTACTCGACCTCACTGTCGACAATGAGACACACACGTTGAAGGCCAAGGTAGGTTAAGCTCATGAGCTATTGCAATGTTGATTTTTAACATTGGTAAAGGCGCAAGTTCTGCGTGCTCGCTGGATGGATGAATCAGAACGCTTCGACCCTACCTCTATCTTCAATATTTTCAAGTACGCATCTGATGTTCAGCCGAAGTAAGTTGTTCCTTAATTTTATTCTTTCTCGTAAACTAATTCTTATTTCGTCTCAGTTGGGAAAGTGCACACTTCTATCTAGGACAGTTTCAAGATCAGTGTTACAAGGCGCTTCCAAGCGGCGATAAAGCTGGCCGGTAAGTGTTTAAAACATTCTCCGTATGTCAATGGCACTGACAGAATAGCAGGGGCATGAAAATGAATCTTTATACAGTGCGATCTTATGCGAAGGCAATCAAACTTGGTTCAAAATACGTGTACCAAACGGTACCTCGTTTGCTCACTATATGGCTGGACTTGGGAGAGGATCGAAATTGTGCAGGCACCGATGTCTTCAGGAAACTTAACGAGATTGTCTCCAGAGCTATCAAAGAAGCTCCGGTTTATAAGGTACGTCCTAGCTGTATATTCGATTCAATCATTAACTATATATTTGTTGCAGTGGTTCACTGCCTTTCCTCAAATTGTCTCCCGAGTCGGACACTCCAATCCAGAAGTGTACAAGCACCTTTCCAAGCTCATTGCAAAAGTCATGGCGGAGTACCCAAAGCAAGCACTTTGGCTGTTCACATCCGTGGTAAAGTCTACCAAATCCAACCGAGAGCAGCGCGGCAAGCAAATCCTCGATCAACTGCGGAGTAATCCACAAACCATCCACACACAGGTTCCCAAACTCATCGCCCAATGCGTGTCTATGACAAACGAACTTCTGGCACTGTGCGATGCCCATATCGAGGGCGAGAAGACTACGCTCAATATGTCGAAAGACTTCCCAAGACTCGCGGCCCTCGGGCGTTCGGATCTGATTATTCCTCTGCAGGAATCATTAACAGCTAGTCTTCCTCCGACATCGTCATCGGAGACAGTGCATCAGCCTTTCCCCCCGAACGCACCTACCTTCCACGAGTTCTTCGACGAAATCAACGTTATGCACTCGCTTGCTAAGCCTCGAAAGATTACTATCCGTGGGAGCGACGGGCAGGTGTATATGTTCCTTGGGAAGCCGAAAGACGATTTGCGGAAGGATGCGAGGTTGATGGACTTCAATGCCATCATTAACAAGTTATTGAAGGCCAATTCGGATTCGAGAAAGCGGCAGCTTCGTACGTCCTGAGCACCTTTGTTGATTTCACTGGTTCTGATATTTCATGTGTAGGCGTCCGGACATATGGCGTTGTAACTCTTAACGAGGAGTGTGGCTTTATCCAGTGGGTACCGAATACCATTCCCGTTCGACCAGTGCTCGTCAAGTACTACGACGCGAAACGAGTACGAAGCTGGGTGAGTTTCCATCCATCTCCTCGTAGACATTCATGATAGTAACACTTCCTTCAATAGAGTGGCGAAATGGGTGAAGCATTCAGGAAAATCAAAGATTCCCCTGACAAAAAGGCAGCCCAGTTATTCGTCGACAAAATCATTCCGATGTAAGCCTTAATTTCGCCTATTTTCAGAGCCGACGGGGCTAAAAGTACAGCGATAGGTTCCCCCCGGTCTTTCACGAGTGGTTCATCGAAACGTTCCCGGAGCCTATGGCATGGCTTGCCAGTAGACTTGCGTATGGACGGACCGCGGCTGTAATGTCGATGGTTGGGTTCATTCTTGGGTATGTGGGCTTTGGTACTTTTATACGTGGATCCGTTGCTGATGGCACCTTCTGAGTAGACTCGGTGATCGACATTGCGAGAACATACTGTTGGACACCAATACTGGAGATGTCGTGCACGTCGACTTTAACTGTCTGTTTGAGAAGGTAATATTTCCACCGTGTGAAGGAGCTTGGCTTTACTAAAGCGTCTATTGTCCAGGGGAAAACACTCGAAACCCCAGAGAGAGTACCTTTCAGGCTCACTCAAAATCTCACCGATGGTTTGGGGGTCACTGGGGTTGAAGGTAACTTGTTCCTGAGGCTTTGTAGAGCAATGGCCTAACTGGAGAGAATAGGTGTTTTCCGAGTAGCTTGCGAAGTTACTATGCAGCTTCTGCGAGACAACAAGGACTCTCTCATGAGCGTACTCGACGCGTTCATCCATGATCCTCTAGTAGAATGGGAAGACGAAAAGCGTAAGCTCGTAAGTCCATTTCTGCGTCATCGCCCCCCGTCCCCCGTACATTTCATCAACCCATTCCTGCTAGGAACGTGAACCATCACGGAGGAATCAAGTCAAAGCATCTGTGGACCTGCGAATGTTAGCGAGAGGCGCGCTGAATCCAATTGAGAAGAAGCTTAAAGGCATCTATTCGACAAGCAAAGAGCAGCGACAGGAGAAAGAGATCTCAACGAGCAATTTAGTGCAGATGCTGATCCAGGAGGCGACGGATCACGCGAATTTGGTACGTGTCTTATGTTCACTGAAAATAACACATTGTAATGCTTTGGTTGTAGGCAAAAATGTACCCAGGTTGGGCTCCGTGGCATTGACGATCTTGGACTGTTAAAATATTTTATATTATATCAAAGGTAGAGAACTAGTCACTAGAGAACTATACACATCATACACCATGTATCACCTGTTACCATACTATTACAATGTATCATACTACGCGCATCGACCAAGAAACGAAATACATAGAATGAGTAGGCCCGCATCACAAACTGCCGGCACCCTCCAGCTGCTTCTGCAGCTTTTCGAGCTCTTTCTCTTTCTCGATCAATATCGCCCGCCACTTGTCCTGTTCCGCAATGACGGTCTTGCGTGCCTCCTCCAGCCGTTCCGCTTCCTCCTTAACCATCAGCTCCGTAAATTCTGGCACACCGCCCTTGCTCGCCTCCAAAGATGCCGGGTTCGCCAGGTGGAACGGGACGGGCTTCTTCTTCGTCTTAGGGAGGGGCGTAGGTGGGTGTAAGGTGAGGAGATTGAGGAAGTTCTGGTACGGATCGTTGAATACGATTTCGTCGTACTGCCAGGAGTGCACAGGGCCTTGTTTGATCGCGACGTCGAGCGGGGGAATCTCTGGGTCCCGCGAGGACGTCCAGGGGTGCAATTTGAGGTGGTGGTAGAGGGTCATGGCTTTTTCGCCGGATTCTTGGATGAAGACTATGCGTATTTGGATCTCGAATTCACCCCATCTGTAGGTTGATTGCGTTAGTCATAAGTAGATCATGCTGGTTAGCATGCGCACCCAGTTTCGGAGACTTCGAATGGAGGTTTGTCCACATCTAGAAAGGCGCTGGTCAGAGGTGTCGGTGAAAGAACAAGGCAACAAACGAACGCACTTCGCGATGGATTGGCATATGTATCGTGCAACTTAAACGTGACGCGCTTTATGAAGTAGCCGAGGTCGTCTGCGCCGCCGACCTGGTTAGAATCAGGCGTAGAGGCGGCGCTGCGTACGGCGACGGTCCATTTGTGCGTGTGGTCGGGTGAGGGCAGCGACTCACGTTCCTTCGGAGTAAGAACCGTAGCTGTATTGCCGTATATTATAGGACGGAATATGCTGAGGCCCTAGGGGATTTACAGTATAAGTTCTGAGGTAATTACGAGGAAACGAAGTCCTTACTCTGACGCGAACGCGGTCACTGGCCGACATGGTCGAAAATGGGAGCCTCGGCTTTCGGGAAGCAAACTCCGCAACCACCCGTGTCCGCTCTCTGCAGTCACAACACTTAACCACCACCATCTCCGTGCTCTCGTCCCTATGGCCCTCCTCAGCCCCATCTATAACCGTACGTTCTACTTACATACGCCGCTTCCTTGTTCTCACTTGGCTCTCTAGTCCCCAACAATGTTCTGGCGAAGCAAAAGGCCTACCAGGTGCGTTTT
>JASFDH010001073.1:0-17124 GCA_036937195.1 Nidularia pulvinata
ATGGGGGATAAGCATAAGCTGCCATGTTGTCACCTCTGAATCCCATAAGGTTCCATGGACGTCAACTTCACATTTCAGTACCAAAGAAGGATAAGGAGTGTCTGGATTTTCCTTATCGGAGCGAGTCCAGAACCTGACGCGAATCAATGCAACATCGGATTCCTCCATCGCTATCCCGTGAAGGGAGACTGCAGGGACACCATAATACGGTTCTGCAGAAAGTGCACCCATCTGGATGCACTGGTACGAATCAGGTACAGCGATGGGGCCATTGTCAACACATCGAAGGTTTGATTCGGAAGTACTAGGGAGGCTTCGACCATTGTAAGGAAGAAGATCCGCGGGACAACGATAGCATCTTGACGCTTCTGTATGTTCAATAAGGATGAACACATCGCGGCCAAACGAAGAGGTTCCTGAATGACCGCTCCTAGATGGTTCCTGTACGATGGGTTTCAGAAATTATTACTACAGAGCCATAAATACATACGTCGAGTGGGATGCCGGTTTGTATAGCAGTACTTTCTGTTGAAGATCTATTGAACGCGAGAACTTCTATCTTTGGACTTTGAGGCAGCGGAATGGCAGTCCGCAGAACACCGATAATTTCTTCATTCATGAAGACAGCCCAATGGTCGTACGTAGATGAAAACTTCTGGAAAAATGTCTGTTCCAGCACTATTTCTGAACGCTTGCCATAGCGAAGACAAATTACGAGCAGCCAGTCAAATCTAATATTCAATCGTCATATTAGATATGGATACCCCCTGGATAAATCGTCCAGCACTCACACTTCACCAGTCGTGCCATCATTAACCTCCAGAAGCAGACCCATAGAGAACTGTCCCGGTCTATCTTCTCCAGGGGATACATCCTTTATTCGAGCTGGTATATCCAGCTGCGGACTCACGGCTTTCCCCAAACCAATATCCCAGCACACCGCAGCTTGCCAGAAGCGAGAGTGCATGACGCATAGTTCGGTTCCAGGAACATGGAAGATAACGTCCAGATGTGTTTCTTCGAGGAGAACTGATTTGACTGGTCCCAGAATCCTCGGCTCTGGAAGTTCAAAGTTTCTGTCGCGACGTAAAGTATGAAATACGACGTGTTTGAGGCTTTCCAGGCTTTTTTGTGACAGGTCTTCGTGTGAAATGCACGCAATGGGTCGAAGGCGACGCGCTTTCTTCAGCACAGTTATCCAGTAGCTGCGCTGTTGCGCTAAAGCCTGAAATACCGTGGAAATCTTAGACGTTCAACTGAGAAAAGACCTTCATTCATTAACAGTATTAGAATAGCGCATACCATGGAAAAGGACACGGCATCTTCGAGACCAAATTGCTGAGATATGTATAGTAAAATGTCGCTGGGAAGTTCAGTGAGATTTGGGGCGACAGCCATATTGGGCTACCGATATGCTGCGGAGCACATTGACGGAAGGCGAAGTAGGCAGATGAGGGGATCAGGTAAACTGAACCAAGGATGTATGCACAGCAAAGTGATATGGCCTAGGATCGTGAGCAGGTAGGTCTAAGGGCAGTCAAGTAGGTCTATATCCATGGGGAATCTGGGAGAGACTGGTATAAGTCGCTTATGTTATCAAAGCTTCGGTCGTCCGTTGGACCGCCGACCGGATACTGAGGGACTACGCTATAAAACACTCCCTTCCCTTCCCTGAGGCCTTGAGACCTCGTTCCATTTGCGATATACATATATAACAATCTGCGATTCCGCACCTCTGCTGCATCCTGTATTGCATATGCAGTTCCTGTGTAGATCCATAAATGCTTTAAATTGAGTGGGGGGTATGATAATAGTAGCAGGTAATGTATGAGTTAAGCAGGGACTAATGTAATGTACTTCAAGTTATGATAGGTAAATAGATATACTTCCGATAACTGCAATTCGCAGCAAATGATGTCTAGATTCATGCTTCCATCCACAATTCATCCAGTAAATGGGCCATAAAAGGAGGATATTCAGGAAAAGCGAAGCTCAGTCCTTCAGTCCTTCTTTTCCTCCTTGGATTCCGAAGGCTGCTCAGAAGACTGGGACTCGGCGGCACGCTTCTCATAGACCTGTAGACATATACATAAGTCGCTTGATAAATACAGATCGAACGCGATACATACCTTCTGGAAGAGGCCTAGCGATGCCTGTTGGGTTTCGTTGATCTTCTCCCGGATAGTATCAGCGGTAACTGAAGCATCGCTAGCCTGGCCCTTGGCAGATAGCTCGCGGAGCTCAGCAACGAGCTTGATGACCTTCTCTTTCTCAGTGGCGTCCAGTTGATCCTTAAATTCTGTCATGGCTAGAGGACAAAGCATTCAGTATATTAAACTCGGGCAGATTTGGCAAGAGACACACCCTTTTCGGTATCAGTGCAAACAGATTCACCCTTGTTAGCTTCCTCAATAAGTGCACGACGAGCCTTGTCAGTCTCAGCGAATGCCTCGGCGTCGGAAACCATCTTCTCGATGTCTTTGTCTGAGAGACCAGAAGAAGAAGCAATGGTCATCGACTGATCCTTGCCGGTAGCCTTATCCTTGGCAGCGACATTCACAATACCATCGGCGTCGATGTCAAAGGTGATCTCGATCTGAGGTACACCTTTAGGAGCAGGGGGAATGCCAACGAGATTGAAGTTGCCAAGCATCTTGTTGTCGCGCACAAGTTCGCGTTCACCCTGGTAGATCTTGACCTCGATAGCGGTTTGACCGTCGGCAGCAGTGGAGAAGACCTGAGACTTCTTCGTAGGGATAGTCGTGTTGCGGTTGATGAGCTTCGTCATGATACCGCCGAGGGTCTCAATACCTGCAATTAACTGATTAGTATGTGGGAATAGATAAGAAATCAGAGAACATACCAAGGGAGAGAGGAGTGACGTCAAGGAGTAGGATATCCGTGACATGGCCAGCCAAGACACCGCCCTGGATAGAGGCACCAATAGCAACGGCCTCATCAGGGTTAACACCCTTGGAGGGCTCCCGGCCGAAGATGCCCTTGACAGTCTCTCCAACGCGAGGCATGCGCGACATACCACCAACGAGAATGACCTCGTTGATCTCGTGTGCTTTGACACCAGCATCAGCGAGAGCTTTCTTGCAAGGTTCAACAGTACGCTGAACGAGGGGAGCAACCAGGGATTCGAATTGCGAGCGGTTAAGTTTGATGTTAATGTGCTTGGGACCAGATGCATCCGCCGTAATGAAGGGCAAGTTAATCTCAGTCTGGCTCGTCGATGAAAGCTCAATCTTGGCCTTCTCAGCGGCCTCACGGACACGCTGAATAGCCATGCGGTCGCTCTTTAAGTCGAGCCCACTCTCCTTCTTGAACTCGTTCAAGATGAAGTCAACGAGAGCAATGTCGAAGTCCTCACCACCCAAGTGGGTATCGCCATTGGTAGATTTCACCTCAAAGACACCCTTCTGCATTTCCAGGATGGAAATATCGAAGGTTCCACCTCCGAGATCGTACACAGCAATGACGGAAGAGTCGGAACGATCAAGACCGTAAGCAAGGGCGGCCGCAGTAGGTTCGTTAATGACACGCAGGACGTCAAGGCCTGCAATTTGACCGGCATCCTTGGTGGCCTGTCGCTGCGCGTCGTTGAAGTATGCGGGGACAGTAACAACTGCATGGCTAACGAAAAAATGAAATGAGGTTGATGGTGGGGATAAAGCGGCGGAAGTTCCTCACTTGGCCTTCTTGTTAAGGTATTGCTCTGCTGTCTCGCGCATCTTTGTGAGCACCATGGAAGAAAGTTCTTCCGCAGTCTGAAGAGAGAAGAATTGAGAAAATCACTATGCATTATTTGCTTTGAGATACTTACAAATTGCTGTTTTTTGCCGCCATTGTTGACCTCTACAGCCGGATGACCATCAGGCTTAGCAACAACATGGAAAGGCCTAGAAGCGCAGATAAATGGACCAAGTCAATAGTTAAGAAGTGATTGAATAAATATACCAATGCCGCATATCCTCCTGCACCTCCTTGTCCCTGTGCTGACGCCCAATCAGACGCTTAAAAGCAAAGACTGTATTGGCAGAGTTGACGACAGCCTGGCGTTTTGCCGGAAGGCCGACGAGACGTTCTCCGTGTTTTGTAAAAGCGATTACTGAAGGGGTAGTGCGGGCTCCCTCGGCGTTCTCGATGACACGAGAAGTTTTACCCTCCATGACCGCGACGCAAGAGTTTGTTGTCCCTAAGTCGATGCCAACAACGGGGCCTGGTGGAATATATTTATTCTGGAAGCTGAAGAATTAATAATGAACAGTATACGAACCATTGACTTTGGAGTTCATATTCCGCGCAATCATGGAACGCGGAATGCTCTGCAGGAGGATTAAATATTGGTCAGAGGGCAGAATACTGGATGCTTACGGCATATTGGCCAGAGCGCGTAACGGTAGAGCGGAGCGAGCGAGCAACAGTGAACATGGTGATGAGGAAGGAAGGTGAACGGATTGAACTGTATAAGAGTAAGAGTTAGAAATTTTTGGCCGTTGCAAAAGCAGCGACCACGTGATAACAACGACGCGGCGACGCAACGTGGGGATATTACGTAATACTGATGGTCCACTCAGGGGCTGCCGATTGCTCCGGTCGCCGGTCGTAGAATAGCCGATCAACCAACATGCTATAAGCTCAGCTGGCATGGTGCTAATAAACACTTCCCTAGCACCTCCAGTGCCATATCTCAGTCTCTCCGAAGCCGGCTTCACAGGCTATCGTTAATACTCACAAAATGGCAGGGGCGTCTAAAAAGATTGGTGGTGAGTACGGTGAAGTGAGGGCTTCTATCGACGTTAGCAGCCTGAACGCCTTCCTTGCGAAACACACTACCGTGGTCAAGACCCCCGTCGATATTAAGCAATTTAAAGTGTGTTTCTTTTATCTATTCTGAGAATACGCATTGAACAGGGCCGTAGTTTGGACAGGTATGACGTTGGCACCGTAGTCTATAGTCGGCGCAGACACTAATGACGTCTGAATAGTCGAATCCAACCTATTTCCTTACAGATGCGAAGTACGTTGAGATGTACAGCAGTAATCTCAGAGTCTCGGCTAAACGAAATGTAGAAAGACACGATTTGTCCTTCGCAAGAAACCCGCGGGTGAACTTCTTTCTCAGACTGCTCACCAAGTCGAGCGAGAATATACCATGTTGGCTGCTCTGCATAAGCATAATACCAGCTCAGCAACGCCCCCACACCAGCGAATCCCTATACCTGAGCCTTTCTTGCTCTGCGAGGACAAATCTGTCATTGGAACGCCTTTCTATGTGATGGAATTCCTGGATGGACGCATATTCACCGACACGCGTATGCTTGAGGTGCCGCCTCATGATAGACGAGAATGGTGAGCCCAGTTTTAATCCTTCATTCTGCCCTGTACTTATTGAAAACTACGCCTTGTACAGTTGGCTCTCTGCTATCCGGGCGCTCGCGGCACTTGGATCCGTCGAACCGGTCGTGGTTGGTCTCTCTAGTTTTGGTCCCTCGACAGATTACTTTCCCCGTCAAATCAAATCGCTTTCCCGAGTTTCGAGTGCCCAAGCAGTGGCCGTAGATATTGAGAGCGGTAAACCTACTGGAAGCATACCTTATTTCAATGAACTAGTCGCCTGGTACCGGAACAACCTCCCTGACGAGAAGAAGCTAGGGCTTCGCATTGTTCACGGCGACTACAAGCTGGATAATCTTATTTTCCATCCAACCGAAAACAGGGTGATTGGAATCCTGGATTGGGAGTTATGCACTCTCGGCAGTCCTGTATGCTCTTATTCTACTTCACTGTCTCCCTTGTAATGACGTTTATGCCAGCTGGCTGATCTTGGAAACCTCACGCAACATTGGGCGATTGACATGAAAGACTTTCCAGCAAATGATTCCGTCATGCTGCGCGGCTACAAGAACGCAACTGTAGATGTTCCCATCCCATTGGAAGATCTCGAGAGAGAGTATTGCCGACTTATGAAGCAGCCATATCCCATTCCCGAGATGATTTTCGTCCGCAGCTGGATGCTTTTCCGTGTAAGTGATGGGATACCCCCGTTTCTGGACGATGAAGTTCATATTTTTTACAGCTATCTGTGATTTCTCAAGGCATTGCAGCTCGGTACGCACGGCGCCAGGCAAGCTCCGAGGAGGCTTATAGGCACGTATACACCTTCCCCGTCATTGGGCGACTCGCAAAGAAGGCTTTGGAGGATGAGGGGGTTTCTTTGGAGCAAAAGGCGAGATTGTAAAATCCAGATGACATCGACGTTGTAAAAATTGGGGATATAAACTAGCAACAAAGATGTTACATACTACAATATTACTATACCCTTTAGTTCCTGAAAATTTAGTAAGTTACAGAAAATGTTACATTATGATCTCAATAGCACTTATTCCGTATTGGAATTGCTGGTACCAGATAAATTTGGTTCCGAAGCGACGGTCTGCGATAGCGTCGACGGCTTTTTATCAGTTTGACTTGTCTCCGGATGTGGCCTCGAAGAATGCCTGTGCTTCTCTGGAGCTTTGGTGAGGAAGCCCATTACCACGGACCATAGATTGTTCCCGCTAAGGGTATGATCCTCTCCAAGAATTGCCTGATCAGCAATCTCCGCGAGTCGTCGCGCTTCCTCAGTGTCCCTCCTAGAGGCAATACTGCTTGGAGGCGGCTTTTCATCGTCGTCTAATGCCCAAGCCCAACCCCAGTCAGGTGACGATAATAGATCCTGCTTGATCGCATCTTTTTCTTCTGTAGTGGCTCCCTCGTTCTGCGCGAGAGTATTCTGGAGAACGGTCATTCTTTTTATCGTGTCTGATTTGGCTCTGTCGAGATTACGTCGACGGGCTTTCTCGATAGATTTCGATGTGTGAGAAAATTTCTTGTCGAATATCACCCGCCCGTTCAGATACCGTCTGATCGCAAGCTCAGACAGCACGCCGATGCAGTCCGAATTAACTTGGAATGCGTCAAGCTCCGACTCCGGCTCCAATGGGCGTATGATACCTTTCGTAGAAACTCTTTCCCGAATCATTGAGTCCCACGAAAACCCATCCTGACATCAATTATCAATAGGCTATTCGCGCAAAATAAAGATGCAAAGTTCTACGTACATGCAAATCTCGGTATACGACGGCCTCGCCAGCCATGCGACACTCAGAAGGAACAGAATCTGATGCAGAATTCCCAAATCTCCGACCACCAACATCGCTTGAAGTAGCAGAACTCTCCTTCTTAGGTGGAGGCCTCTGAGGAAGGGCGGGGACGGGTTCAGGAGGTTCGTATTCGCCGAAACGACGGACATTGCCAACAGATGATGCCCGTCGTCGGATAGCACTTCCAGCTTGAGTGATTTTTGCTGTAAATGCCCGCCTTAATGACTTCCTGTGAGGCTTGTTTATTGGCATGGATGTGTTTTCACCGTTGGGTATTGGTTTATCGACGGAGGCATCTTGAGGGGCGCTGGAGGATGAAGATGAAGAGGCGCCTGACGCAGCATTAGGATCATGGCCATTCGTCATTTCAGGAGAGGCCTTAGGGGATAAGCTCAGGGTATTGAGTGGCAGAGGTGACCCGTTAGCAGGCTTTGACGGAGAGACGTCCATCCCAGTAACAAATCTGGTAAAAGTGGCCATGGCTCGGAAACAATACTTGGCCGGCGTCGTGAATGAGAAGAGAATAGGAAGGATATGAGCGGCATCTTTTATATCATGTGAGAACATTCATAATCAAAAAGAAAGCAATTTGTTCACCATCATAAACTTGGAGATGTACTGCGGTAGGTTGGCTATGCCGCTCCTCTATGCCTTCTAATGGCGGGTATATGGAGCGTAAATGATTTTTGATAGGAAACTTGGATGGATTAGCAGCTTTGTGAGCACTAAAACTGACATGTTGAGTGAAGGACATATGCAGTGGATCATCAACCTACGCGTAGATGATTTCATCTCTTAAAACCTCTTTGTCACTTGCGATAAAAAGAAGGGGTGGTAGACCACCAAGATAAGATAATGATGGACTAACAAGCGGGTGTGCTAAGAGGTTATTCTGGGTGTAAAGTTGCACTTGCTCGTCGATTTCCAGCTGTTCTCCAGATTTGGCCAGGAGAGTCACTTTTTGGGAATATACAGAACCAATCGGAGGCACAGGAGTCGTGGCACCGATATCGACAGGCAAGCCAGAAGGCTGAGGTTCAGATAGCATGGTGTCGACACGGTCGACCGGATTGACACGGCCATGATCATCAAGTTTAAGAACCTGTCGAATGCGGTGGCGTAACGACGCATGAACGTGAGTGGACACCTCGGGGGGAGGAGGTGGCCATAGGATGCTTGGTTTGTGAAATGACAGTCCCGAGGAAGGAAGTACATCCTAGAGAAAGAAATAATAAGCATCATAGAAAGACTAAGTGTGAATTATACAAAGCGCTTACGGTATCAGTATTGATATGAATACTAGGAAATGAATGGGTTAAATCACACCATGGGGATATGAGAACGCCGCCAGCAGGCATCGGGAGTCCGGTATCACGAATTACTTGGAGCAAAGCAAGAGAAAGCCCGCCACCTGCGGAATCTCCTGATATGATCATATGCTTTGGCTGCACTGGCCGATGCGCAACGCCAGGCGGAGGTCGAATGAGGAAAAGATCTGCACCTTATAGTATTAACGAAGGAATTGTAAAACCATGTGAACTTGCTCACATGCAGCCAGCGCATCTTGGAGAGCACAGGGGAAAGGGTACTGAGGTGCAAGCCGGTAGTTGATTGCTAAAGACTATATCAGTCAATTCTACAAAAAAAGGAGAATGAATTAACCAAATACACGTCCGCTAATCTTGCGTGCAAGCCGCTCGATACTGTATCTAGTGAGGAAGTGGTATGAAATGTGATCATAAGATATCAGGGGTGATCAGCTTACCGTTCCTGGTCTACACTCCCAAAGTAATAGCCGCCTGAATTTCCATGAGTTATGATATCTGGGAACAAAAGCATAATCTAGTACCTCCGTGAAGGTAGAGAATGCATCGCATTTCATCCATATTCTTATCGTACGTATCTGTATCTCCCTCTCCATCACCAGTCTTGTCAGCAGTTTGAGCTTGCTGTTTCTGACGCTGCTGCATCTTATACCGGCGTTTCGCTTCCCGCCAATCTTTCTTAGCGGTTATCCACTGGGCATCAACCCTATGAAAAACATTTGGTTAGAGGAAGAGATGAATGTGGCAGACGCATGTACTCGCCCCTTGACACCGCGCACTTGCCACCATTTCACCCCTCCAACAATACGCCTCGCCATATCCTCGCCTCCCAGGGCTTTGATCAGATAAATGGCTGCTTCATCGCATGAGACTAATGGAACAATCACTCGAACAACGGACGTCCATGGAGGCGATGGAGTTCTCGTATTCGAAAAGCCTTGCAGTTCTTCCACTGTATGGCTAGACAGATATGAATACTTGCTTCCAAATGGCTGGCACTGACTTACAAGCTAGAAGCATGCAGGAAAGCCTGACATCTGGGCATCAGACTCCACTGGTGCAAAATAGAATTTGAACTCACCTTCACAATCGTAAACGCCTCGTCGTAAAGTATATCATCCTGCCGTAGTGGAGTACCCTTATTGACCTCCTTCAGACGATCAAAATAATGTTTGACTAGACGTTCCAACAAGACAGGCCCTGCCTTCAACCCAACTTCCCGTGTTAGGGCGTTCATTGGCTTGAATAATTGGATTTCCTCGGTGTGGGATCGCTGCTCAGCTGGATGCAGCAACACGAGACAGACACGATCCTATTTCAAATATACCGGAGGTCTTGCCTTGAGCCCGTGATTCTCCTCGGAGTTCCCAATACTGTTAGTCTGTTACGACGTTGAAATTTTGAAAATGTGAACTTGTCCTTCCAAAGGCTTCAAGCTTCAGGTTCCAGGTTCTTGATGGAGGTTGATACGATTCTGGACGCTATGTAAACCTGTATGTGTGGTTTAAAGCTCTAGGCAATGCATGACATGGGCGAACGCAATGGACTGCAGTATGGACTGCTGCCGTAGTGGAATGCCTACGTATCAGCGAGGGTGAACATGTGACCGTTCTCGCTAGATTAATTTGTCTCCACACAACCCTCAAGCCTGCTCACTCTACCGACACATTGTAGCCTTCACTGTGGCCATGTCGCCACATGCATAAGTCGAGCCATAAGTTAAAGCATGGCGGTTGTGCATCTTCAAGCATATTAATTGGCTTCACAAATGGGATATGTATAAGGTGTGTAAATGACAGCCTCACATAGCCATGTTTATTTATTTTATTTTATTCTGCATTTGTATTCCGCAACAAGTATCCTATCTACTAAGACGTGGTGGTCCCCGGTATATACGATGGACCTAGTAGCCCTTTTATTTTCTGTACTGAATATGCTCGAACCGTTGTGGTGGAGATGGAGGTTCCGATTTGTTAGACTCCTTGGTTGGGTGGTGGGTGTAACATAGCCATGTTGAATTTAGTTTAATTTTGCATGTTCTCAGTGTAAAATCTGTTCCCTGCAGGACTATATTGCATGGCTTTACACATGCACTAGATCATCCGACTTTATTGGATAGCATAGGCTGAAGACTTATCCTGACGAGAAGCGTCCCTGCTAACACGCGTTCAAGATCCCACATGTATTCCTCTCTGAATTGCCATCCAGTGTTTCCAATCGTAAGGTCTTGTTTTATTTTTTGAATTAGGACTGCTGATTTCTCTGTGAGTGATTACTGCAAGCCTGACCATCAAAGTATCTTGACTTCGTGGCTTTACGTCTGGAAGCCTTTCCATACATTGGATTATACTCTAGATTCGAAAACGTGCATTGGGTGAAGGGGAATGCCTGCAACTTATGCACGTTGTGGCTGCTTTGCTTCCATGCATAGTCAAGTATGCTTAACCTTCTACTTTTATTTCTTCACGAGGTCGTATGGCCCTCCCTAGACATTTGCCCCATTCTTATACCTAAATGGAGAACTTGAGTGGACAGGTGCACAAGACCGAAAAGTACTATTTTGCACATGGTGGATTGGCGGACATCTGGAAGGGTATCTGGGAATCCGCGTCCAGTGGCGTTTCGCTCCAGGTCTGTAGTTTCTAGCCAGATAGACGTCGATATTATGCTTAGTATTGAACAGGTCGCAATAAAGGTGATTCGAGCCTCCTGGAGGGAACCAGCGTACTTGGAACGGTTGGGTCAGGTGGGTGATAGGCCATTAAAAGATTTTCTCGTTGCCTAGATGCTGCTTCAAGTATTCCTACGAATGATTCTATCTCTTTTAGAAACTTCTCCGGGAAGGGAGAGTCTGGAGCCAGCTACAATATCCCCATATAACGCCTTTCTATGGAGTCTCCTTCGATGCAGACCGTCCTCGGTCACCCTGTCTTGTCTGCCCTTACTATAGCAATGGCGACTTAATAACTTATATTCAGAAGTACCCGCTAATAGATAGATTGGCAATGGTATGAGCTCCTATTTACATCCAAATGCTTAATCACGCCTCAGTAACACCATTCGCTGACAGCTCGCTCAAGTCGCTACAGGTCTGGCATACTTGCATAACATTAAGCCGCACGCCGTTGTGCATGGAGACGTGAAAGGAGTGAGTGTACGATTAGTATGAAACTTCTTGACGCCGTTACTAATGATATTAACAGTCCAATATCCTAGTCAATGACAAAAACCAGGCCACTCTGGCTGATTTTGGTTTATCTCGAATCGTGGAATCTTCGGGGTTCACAACCAAGAGCGTTGGAGGGACCTGCCGCTGGATGGCTTATGAGCTGCTTGCACCATGTGAAACTGAAGAAGACGATGATTGTGTTCCTCCTCTCACCACAGCATCTGATGTATGGGCATTTGGTATGACCATCCTCGAGGTATGAGTCAATTCACACATAGGATCTTGAGAAAATAAATATTCACTCAGTTCCAAGGTTCTCACTGGTCGGATACCTTTCATGCATATCAGAAATGACCCCACTGTGATTCTCACCGTCATGAAGGGGGGACTCCCTCCTCAGCCCACAGAGATTAAGGAAGACACTTGGCGACTTCTCCTACATTGCTGGAACTCCAATCCAAAAAATCGGCCATCTATGAACGTTGTAGCCACTGTTCTAGACATAATTGGCTCGAAATCTCTGTCCACCCACGAAATTGACGCTCTTATTCATTTTCTTTCGACTCCTTCCTTAGACGGGCCTACGATGCTCGATACTGCGCAGGACCAGTCATATCCATATCCATGTCACTGGCTTGGTTGCCATAAAGCATTTTCAGACTTAGGATCATGCCAAGAACATGAATGTTGCCATTGGGAGAACGAAAAACATCGAATTTCGACGTTTTCGGCGCGTTAACCACGTCAATTTCATCATTGAGTCTAGCTTGGAAATCTTCTACCGCTAGGTACACTTCCAGTCATACTTCAAAAAACATATATATTATAAAATTTATGGAAGAATCAAGGGATTACCGTTCCAGCTCGGATGGCCTTTGCGGCCACACTTTGTGCCTCGTCGCGCAGGTAGCGACCATAAATCTCTGCAAGGTGCTCCTTCAGCTAAATTACATGAAGATTGATTCAGTTCCCCTTCGGAACTTATATATAAAGAATAACACGTACACTTTGCGTCTTTACCACACTTTCTCGTCTTTCGACTACCTCAGCGTATACTTTCCACTGATCACTGACCTCGGCCCGACTATATCCTCTATTTTCTGCCAAAATATAATCTCTAACTATCCACGGAGCAATGGCAACATCGACCAAGCTGAAATCCTCCCCAAAGAAGTAAGGGCCTCTTACTTCCTTAGCAAACATTCTGAGCGCTGCATACAATTGCTCACGGGCAGCATCTTGTTTTTCTACGTCCTGGGACTGAAGAAGACGAAAATGAGCCGGCATAAAGGCCTTGGTAATGTGATCTATCCAAATCCGAGCGACAGCGCGATACAAGGGGTCGGTAGAAAGAAGATTGGGTTTGTATGACGGATACGCGTCCTCGAGGAATTCGCAGATTATCAGAGACTCGTACAATGCCTTTCCTTTATACTCAACAGCAGGCACGAGTCCCTTTGGGTTTATGGCTTAAGATACCTTTATGAACGCTTGATAGCATGATAAGGATTAGACCAAACGCATACCTAAGAAATGAGGCTCTTTCTTGTACGGATTAACCTCCCTATATTGATAGGGGATACCTTTCTCTTCCAAGGAAATCCAGGTGCGTTGAACATACGGACAGAACTGTAAAAAGACATTAGATGTTGTCATTTGGTAAACATGTAAAGGGAAGGACATACCCATCCGGCGTAGAAGACAAGCTCCTGAGGTTCCTGATGTTTCGCCACCGTCTCCTCTGCATTGCCTGTTGCAACGGGGTAAATCTGTTCGTCAGGATTGCCCATGGTGATGGTTCGTAACAAAGCTGGAGAACTCAGAATGCATATGTGAGAGAGATTGATAATTGAATGGCGTCAGTCTCTGCTCATTCAATTCGTATTCTGTTCAACTTCCAGAAACATACACTACGTAGTCACGGTCACATGATCTGATATCATGAGAAAAAATAAAAATAGGACATGAAGTGAATACGTCCAATAAATCCTAAGGCAGCACGAGAATCGTACCAGGGGTGCCCTGGCCTTCTTGAAAGTCGACGGCGTCCGTTTCAGTCCCAGCTGTGCCAGAAACGCGTCTGGTATCGCGCCTGATATCCACAACCTTCACCATCTCTCCAATAGACTCTGGACCAGCACCCGCATCCCCCGCCCCTGAAATAGCTTTCCGTCTGTCAAGTACTTTGATCCGAGGGATTCTAACGTAGCCGCATTCAATAGGGACAAGATTCCAGGTCAATTTCTCCTCTGTGCCTGGTAGCAAGACTGGAACTCGCCCACTCCTCAATCCTGCTACCACAAAGCTGTCAAAGGTATCGACCTCCAACTGGACGGAGACATTAGCTGATCGAGACAGATTATAATTCCGAATAGTGAGCTCGAGGGTGGTAGGGACGTGTAGCGTTGCTACGGGTGGCACACTTATGAGTGCAACCAAATCATCCGTCGGTGGTCGCAAAGAAGGTAGTTGGACGATGCTAGTAGCGGGAGCACCCCGTTTACCATCGCCAAGTATTCTTCAAAATTGTTAGTATATTGAACTTCTCTGTAATCTTTGAAGCTTTACCTGCGCCATTTTATACAGTATCTGCCTGGCCCCGGCTCTTGTAATGGCTCTTCGTCGTCGGGAGGGGCAAGACTCACTCGACAGAATCCACCTAATTGATCCCCCGGAAGAAATTCTAGAATCGTCAACTTGAGTTACAAAATCGACGCGTAATGGGGTATGAGATACACCTGAAAGATACATATCATCTTCTGCATCCGTAGATGAATCAATAATCTTGGCGGTATTAGTATCCTGCGCCATAATCATCAGCAAACCACACAGCTATGAAAAGGTTCAGCTTACTTGTCTCTCTAGTGTTACACTCTCCAACTCTATATTCCATGGGCCAACACATTCTAATTTAAAGTTGATGAGAGCTTCCCCTCCGCGCCTGTCGTCCCAGAAATCTTCCTGGAATGTATCCAAATCCGATAATCCGGACCACCCCTTCGATGTCCGCCTATACACCACATCATGGGTGATAATGAAAGGATCCACAGTTGGCACAACCAGAGCCTGGAGATGCTCCATCATGTCCTCAACAGCATCTTTATCTTCGTTCTCACTCTCTGCTGGAGGCACCGCATGCCCAGGAACCATGATACATGATTGAACAGAAATGTCGATCATTCTATCCCCTCCGGCACCAGTGTTGATGAGATGAAGCGTTCTCTGAGTAGAAGATCCCGAGGCAATAGTGCCCAGATGTACGCCTTTGATGAGGCCCGCAGAGCGCTCTTCTCCAATTCGAATAGAGTTAACTGCATTGTTATGTCAGCTTTCTGTTCAAGGTGCTCGGAAGTCACGTACTGGCATCGACCTCAGTAGGTTGTAGTAGAACATCCACCATCACATCCAGTTCACGAGTATCAGTATTGGAGACTTCTATGATAATTGGGTAATCTTCATCCAAATACGCAGGGGCACGGTGCTTCAGCTTTACAGACAAGTTGTGTAATCGGTGTTTCACACTACGTTCCCGGCATCAGTGATACAATGTGCATGACAGCCGAGAGGCATACATACATGACAGAGGAATACTCCTCTCTCTTGATCGGGATGAACCTCGGGGGATCGAGTACGCTTAACCATCGTCCAGGAAGAGTTGATCCTTGTCTTGACCCACACGGTGGGAATGGTATCTCAATCACCCACTTATTCTCAACGATAGTTAGGATAAGCTTCGCGATCTAGAGAATTCAATTGACCATAAGCGGGAAAAAAAGACCACTGCACAAACATACCTTCATCACGGACGGCATCTCTGACGACATCGTCCCAGAAAATACAATGGTACTTCCAGGTATCCATCTTAAATCAACTGTCACCTCTCTAGGCTCTTCCTCTTCCTCCTCATCCTCATCCTCATCATCCTCTACCTTGCCGACATTGACATGCCCCAAATCCACGCGTTGCATCATCCTATTCTCATGCCCATCCAAAGGAGTATGGCGCACAATAATAGGGCTGTCTGAGTTCGAGAAATGAATAGCCAAAGAGGCGAAAGGAATTGAGGAGATCGTGTTCCGATTTGGCGCAGTAAGAGACAGCTGGAATGCAGCCGCCTCTCCGACCTTGACTTCTGGCGTCCAAAACACGACATTGGAGTCGACTGTAGCAAGACGTCAGCAGAATTGCGATCCTTGAGGGAAGTGGTGGACTGACATATTGGCTGGGATTCTGACAGATCGACTACAAGAGGTTCGTCAGTCGACGACGGAACTGTACTCTAAGAGTAGCCCAGCTCTAGCGTTAGAGCGTGGATGTCATAATATCATAAGCCACACCAACCTTAAACACAGCTACCAAATCCTCCTCCAACGCACTGGGCTCATCCCCTTCTGGAGCATCTATAACATCAAGCCGTAAGGACATGAAACAAGAGAGCAGACCGTTTAAACACACCATGTCCCAGCATCTCAACTAAGAGCTTGATGCTAAGCTCCACATCACCCAGTTGCTGTGCACATGCATACCAAGTCGAAAGTAGGGGACGAAGCATCGAGTGCCATTTTTCACGACGGTAGGTTTTGGCGATACGTTCAAAGAATCTGCACAAGATGAGATCAGTGTCAGCGACAGAGTGCTAGGATATACTGAGAGAAGGAAAGGGGTAGCGACATACCGAACAGCCATGTCGAACTTCCCAGAATCGTAATATGTTTGGGCAATGCAATATGCAATCCACAAGGTCAGCCGCCCTTGTGTCTGCGCTTGCTGCTGATTCTGTGACATGGCTGTGGGAGAGTACTTCTTGAATAGCTCGTAGGCCTTCGTGTACAGCTATCAAAAAGTATTTAAAAATCATAACCAGGAATCAAGTGAGGAGAAAGGACATCGAAATACACACCTCCAAAATAATGCCCAAATGTTCCACCTTCTTCTCATTCGTAAACCCAGGAGAAAGCGCAGTAGGGTGTTGCATGAGCTAGTTACGCGAAAAATAAGCATCAGAAGATCACGACGCAGAGCGACACATACCTCAGCCTCCAGCGCAGCTGTAAAACGCTCCCGTCGTAGCTCCGTGCATCTGGCGGCGGCGTAGTAATAGAAACCCGGATGTTGCAGAGCATGGCTGGGGTTGATGCCGAGGGACGAGGGGAGGAGAGTAGTTGCTGCCAGGTTGACCGGCGGGGCAGCGGTGATAGCGGGGAGGGGCGCGGGTTTATGAGAGGGGATGACGAGCGTGCTGCGGGTGCCTTGTTCGAGGAGTTCAGCAAGGATTCGATGTCTGACAGATCAGGGAAGTGAATAGGGATAAGATAAAATTCAGAAACGAAACTTACTGCCTCGCTATCCAGCTCCAGAACTCAAATGTCTCTTCGCCGATCCCCCACCCGCGCGAGAAGTCGCCGAACTTACGCATATGGGTATTGTGGTGCGAGAGAGCGAGGGCATGCTCGTTATTGTACAGGTAGAGCTTAACGAT
>JASFDH010001074.1:0-17123 GCA_036937195.1 Nidularia pulvinata
GACGCGAAAGGCTACCGGCTTCAAGATATCGCCTGCGGGGTTCCTTCCTCCGTCGTAGCGACACTTAAGCATCCCTAAGCCTTCTTCGTCTTCGATAGTGACCTGTGTCTCCATCTTCTCGAGAAGGCGTTTACATTCCTGGCGTGTAATGTGCACGCTATGCTTGGATAGAATCCTACAGGCCATAGGCTTTGGTGTGAAGATGCGCTGGAGCCAGTTGGAATTTATCCCGGATGGCCTTCCTCCGGAGGGAGTCGAGACATGGTTTACGATGCGTCTGTCGACTTCGGGAAGGGGCAAAGGGGAGTTGCTAGTAGACCGACGCTTCTTGAGTTTACTGCGCTTCCTCTCTAGGATGGACGTATCCTCTCCTCGCGTCGCACACCGTGACTTACGTCCGTCTGCCAAGGCATGATGCATATCTTCCGCAAGAACAATCCTTTGCGAATCTGATGGTCTATCTTCAGAAGTCTCGCCGACCGTTGGACGCCATATGCCTGTCTGTGGAGCATCGAGATGCCAGGGTGATCCCAACCCGCTTCGTAGCTCGACCTCGCTCTGTCGACAACACTCTTGCTCTGGTGAACTGGTCAGTGGCGTGACTGGAGAACAATGCTTTGGTGTTGGGATACAGGAGTCTTCACCGTGGATTCTCGACACCGGAGGGGTATGTGGAGAGGTCATGTTGGCTTTGGGAAGCTGCTCAAGTATCTTCTGGAATAATGCTTGAACTTCCGGAGTTTGAAGTCCTGGTAAACGGGGTGCGGACACGTTGAGCGCTTCACATAGTGCTTCAAGAGGGGATTTCACTCGATCGTGCGGTGGTGGTGTGGAGGGACTACCAGATTGGTCCCAAGCCGACCGATTCTTCTGCGTACACTCTTTTCCAGAACATCCTGAACCCTGCGATGTAGAAGACGACCCAGGACAACAAGATGCCACCTGTGGAGATGGTGATCTAGAAGGGCTAGCACTGGCACTCGGATCCTTAGAAGTATTTTCTTCGTCTGCTGCTTCTTCCGGCCTACAATCTTCCAGCTCAAATACCGCAAGACGTTTTCTTCTGTATTCGACCAGAAGATGGTACAATCGTTTCTCCCAGTTACGGTCTTCATTCAGCAAGCTTACTTCGAGGTCGGCATTCGCTCTTTCGTGCCAGAGCGTCTTCAGATTGGCAAATATTTCTTGATCGATACAGCGGACATCTCTGAGAGGAATACACATCCCTTCCAAGTTCGGGGAGACTACTGGGGCAAGTTTTGGTGTATGTAACAAGAAAAATGGGTGTTTTTGTATCTCCGAAATGGTAATCCGTTGCTTTGGATCCACAACGAGCATCTTCTTGATGAGGTCTTGTGCATCAGCATGGACGTAGCTTGGAATTTTGAAGATGCCCTTCTTGATTACGTGCAGAAGTAGAGCCTGGTCGTGGGAATCGAAGGGCACGGTACCGGTAAGTAGCATGAAGAGAATAACCCCACAAGACCAGATGTCGGACATGGTGCCGTCGTACGGGATTCCAGAGACTATCTCTGGAGCAGCATAGTGAGGGCTGCCACAGAATGTTATAAGCTTGTCTTCTTGGGTGTTAGCTTGCCAGGTTGCCATTCCGAAGTCTGCTATCTTGATGTTGAACTCCCGATCGAGCAGTATGTTTTCAGGTTTGAGATCCCTGTGCGCAATGTTGAAATGGTGACAGTAGCCGACAGCATCGATGATTTGTTGGAAATAAGAGAGGGCTTCAGGGACTTCACATCGGCCTTGCGCGTTCACATGTTGGTAGAGTTCGCCACCTTGCACGTATTCGAGTATGAAATAGAATCTTTTTGAGGTTTCCCAGACGTCATATAATTGCAAGATATTTGGATGGTCGACTAGTTTCATTAAGACAATCTCGCGTTCGAGACGCAGACGGCTGCGGCGGCAATCATCATCCTCTGGGAGGCCTGGAGTTGTGCTGGGTACTTTAGAGATAATTTTGATAGCGGAGCGTTGTCCAGTTGATGAATGTCGTGCGATTCGAACGCGTCCTATAAGTAGGAAGGTTATACGGGATTGCTTATGAACAAGAATCAATGCACCTGAGATCCCTTCTCCCAGAATTCTGCCGATTTCCCATAAGCCAATGTTCTTAGGATCATGTACCCTTTGACGAGCCTTCATCGTTGAGATGTAAATTACGCGAAAGAATGTTCTGGGCGATATAGAGGAAAATTAACAACAGGTGTCGGTGGAGGCTGCCAGGCGGTTCGATGTTAGTGCCAAGCCAGTGCTTTAATAGGCTCGAAGACAAATAGATGCAAGCAGCGCGTCCGCGTCTGCCAGTATCACGGGTTCGTGACTCACTCTTGTATGGGATATGCATTGATTCTAAGCGCCTTAAACCGCAGACTTCCCAGACACCACACTGCTGCAAGACCTTGTTACAAGACTTCATCCTTCTTTGAGTGTCCTGCTTTCAGCAAGATAAATCATTCGTTAAAATACCCAGGATGATGCAACCAACACCTGCTCCATCTTCCAGACCAAGCTCCCCACATCAACCCCTCGAAGAGATATCCTCATATCCAGCACCACCTCAAAATATCGCAAGCGCTCCTTTCGGCATCCTTGTCGTGCTCTTTGAAAGGCTTCAAACTGAGAGGAAGCAGGACAGACGGAGGAAAATGGTTGAAGCCTGGTTTAACGTGAGCTCACTTCTTCCTTCCTCAGCTCGTTATCTACAGCGTATTACTGCAGCGCTGGAGGGACCAGAAAGGATACGATCTATATCCTGTATTACGTCTCATTTTGCCACAGGCTAGTTGCACTTCCAATTGATGTTGCTCTGTCATTCGATGAACGTTTGGAATACAGAAAGATAGAGAGCGTGCTGTATATGGACTCAAAGAGAAGAACCTAGCCAAGGCGTACATTAAACTTATTCCACTCGGCATGAGAGATCCTGATGCCATTCACTTGCTTAACTGGAAGAAACCAACAGAACGAGATGTATGCAAACTATTTGTGCTGTGGTGTATTGCTGAATAATTCGTTGGCTGTAGAAAACGTCTGGCGACTTTCCAACCGTCCTCTATGAGGTCGTAAGCAAACGCTCTTCGGTCATCGAGGGTTCTCTGTCGATAGACGACCTAAATGAGATTCTGGATGAACTTTCAAAGTGCTCGGGGAAACAGTAAGCTATTCACAGGTTATTTCATAGACTCCTACCAACATCATATCAGGGACATTCAGTCGCAGATATTGCAACGTGTCTACAACAGAACCACAGCCGAAGAGCAGAAATGGATTGTTCGCATTATTTTGAAAGGTTGTTTATAGCCCGTTTATATTGATATCGAAGGGATACTGATTTTAATTGCTGAAGATATGAACATATCCGTGAAAGAGACCACAGTATTTTCTGTCCTTCATCCAGATGCGCAGGATCTATATAATACCTGCTCTGACCTCAAGAAAGTGGCTTGGGAACTCTGGGATACGACCTATCGTCTCAATGCAAAGGCATGCTCCGTAATTTGCATTCATCCTGACGTACACATCTAATGAGGCGATAGGACAAGGGCGTACAACTTTTCCATGCATTTGCACCGATGCTCTGCAAGCGTCCGACAAGGAAGATAGAGGAAACTGTCAAGGAAATGGGTGGATCGGAGTTTTATATCGAGGAGAAGCTTGACGGCGAGAGGATGCAGCTTCACAAAAGAGGAAATGAGTATTTTTACTGCTCCAGGTCAGCCATTTACTCTCATTTATGATAAATACTGAACTCAAAGCTTAGGAAAGGGAAGGACTATACCTATCTATACGGAAGCCATATTGGAACTGGTAGCTTGACCCCGTTTATCGACAACGCTTTTGATTCTCGGGTAGACAAGTAAGTTAGTTCTTATGCTTTTGGTATGGCTTCAAATCCCAGTTTTTTTCAAGTATTATCTTAGACGGCGAGATGCTGGTCTGGGACCCTATTTCTGAGCGCAATCTTCCTTTCGGGACATTGAAATCTGCAGCTCTAGGTTTGTTAATAGATATGCCCGTAACTATGAATACCTTGCTAACAAAATAAAAATCAAGACACATCCGAGAAAGAGCACAAGCCACGCCCCTGCTGTACGTAATTACTCTGTCTCTTCTCTTGTATAATGTTGCTAATCTTGTTGCAGTCAAAGTATTTGATCTTCTGTACTTGAATGGCCAATCTCTACTGCAGAAATCGACTAAATTCCGAAAGACAAATTTGCGACAATGTCTGAAGGAGATAACTGGCCGCATCGAGTTCACTCTGGAGTACAAAGGCACTACCGCGAAGGATATCAGAACCAGGATGGATGAAGTGATGGCTAATAGGGGTGAAGGTCTTGTTATTAAACACCCCAAAGCGAAATATATTCTCAATGGTAGGAATATGGACTGGATTAAGGTGAGAATCTTGTTCTTCAGTTTTACCATAATTAAGACTCTATACTGGTTAGGTTAAACCGGAATATATGGTAAAGCCTGTGTATCTGGTGGAATGAATATTCAACTCATCTTCTGTAGGATAATATGGGCGAGACAGTAGATGTCCTTGTAGTTGGCACGCAAATTCTTTTTAGCTATTCTAAGCACAGCTAACCCTTGATAGGTGGGAACTACGGTAGTGGAAAGCGTGGCGGCGGCGTTTCAGCACTTGTCTGTGCTGTTATGGACGATCAACGAACAAGTGACGACGACGAAGAGCCCAGGTTAGTGTGTCTATTTTTTGAGTATACATCTTGGAGCTTACCTTGAATACAGGTATAGCACATTTGTACGCATCGGCTCAGGACTATCATTCGCAGATTATGTTTGGATAAGAAATAAACCATGGAAAGTATGGGACCCAAAAAACCCGCCAAAATTCTTGCAGACTGCCAAACGCTCTCATGACGACAAGGGAGATGTATATCTTGAACCTCAGGAGTGCGCTAGTTTTTTCTCTGGTTTCTCCCCACTCATGTCTCCTTAGTTCCTTTATTCTCAAGGTCAAGGCTGCTGAAATCACGCCTTCTGGTGGGTGTGGATTTTGTCAATTATTTCAAAATTATACTGATTTCGCTCTCTCTCAGATCAATATCATATTGGTTTCACCATGCGTTTCCCTCGTGCAATGGCAATTCGGGACGATCTGAGTATCGCGGATTGCATGAGTGCAACTGGTGATGACGCATTCAATTTAGCGTGTATGTTTAGCTCACTTTCTCCACAGCTGTACTGGAAAGTCTGCGCTCAGAGAGGAAAAGGAAGATGGAAAGTGATGCTAGGTGAGTACTACGGAGACGCGAGGCTACTGGGTACTGATATTAAATCGTACCTGCAGTGTAACAAAGAAAAAACGCAAAGTAACAACGAAAAAAGTGGGAACTTTCTTCGGCGCTTTCTCATAATAATTAAAGACGACTGTATTTTTCTTGTAGATTTCTATGCTGCCTGAATACGAGGGCCCGAAACTCAAAGGAATCCAGGTAGAATCTAATATCTTCGAAGGGATGACGTTCGGTTAGTCATCCACATGGCTGCACTTTGTGTTCTCGGATTGAAGTCTAATTTAGTGGTGATGTCGGATCCTAAATCGAGGTCAGGGGACAATGACAAGAAAGCCCTCATGAAACTGTAGGAATATTGTTCCTCACCAAGTTTTATATTTATAAAAATCGCTGCTTTCAGAATCCACGCCAATGGAGGAAAATGTGCTCAAATCGCTAATAAACAGCCAAATCTGTTTATTCTGTATAGCGGCACGGTCACGCGTCTGTATTATGAGTTTGTTCTGCGGGGAGTATTGCTGATATATTGATCTTTAGCTTATGACCTTAAATTACTAATTGACAAAGGGACGTACGACGTGATTAAACCAGCCTGGGTGATGGATTCCATCGAATTGGGTGATCTAGCTCCTTTCCAGAAGAAGTGAGTGGTTGTGATAATAGCTCTTATAATACTAAGTGTTCATTTTGGTAGGTATTTTTTCCATGCTACAGACTCGCGTGCTGCTAGCGATGGATACAATGAAGGTGGGGATGATGAAGACCAGGATATGGAAGCCGGCCCATCTATGGCTGGTGTAAGCACCTTAGTCACTCCAGAGGAATCTAGGGGTATCACACCGACAGAGGAAGATATAGACGAGGACATGGACCCAGGTCTTGCGGAGTGGTTCAAGATCGATAAGAATGACTCAGAATCTGATGCGAGGAAGGATGAGGATGATTCTGCGACGGAGAATGATTCCGATAATGACGATGTCGCTGAAGCAGAAGAGGACGCCGATCTCGACGAATGGCTCAAGGTGGATGAAATGAACAAATCCGCTGCCAACAGTCCACAGGAGGCCCTGACAACGGTCGATGACTTTCTTTCGTCTTTTATTCACCCAGCTGACATTATAAGCAGGACAACGTCCGAATGGGTGAAACTGATGATGCTATGGAATATGATCCAGAACACATCTTCACGCATCTGTTTGTCTCTTCATCGTTAGTACAGGAACATAGCTGATATGCCCCTACGTAGACGCTTCTATCTAGACTCTCCCGATAATGCTATCAAGAATAGGATGCCTGTAAAAGCCAAATACAAGAAGGATATCAATGAGAGGCAGGTTATCGTATCTTATGCATTTATACTTAGACTTACAGCGTAGTCCTAGTTTCTCGCAACTTTCCATGCTAATCACCGAGAATGGAGGCAGAGTAGTTGATCTCGATGAACCGAAGCTCACTCATATTGTTGTAGACAAGCGAGATGCCAGTCGTCGTTTGGAGCTAATCAGTCGAACGTCAAAGTAAGTGACTTTATAGTGGCATTTTCCTGCAGGATCTTGATTAAACTAAATTATCGAAGGCCAAAGCGTCGACATCTGGTAGTTTCAGAATATATCCAAGCGTGCTTAGATGAGTGCACCCTACTCGTTGAAGAGGGTGCGTTTCCTGTATGTTTTTGGGTCAATGTTGCTAAAGACATGCGCAGATTTTTCTCCTTGATTCTGGATTTCGAGCCAGTTATATGTTTACCCTTGTGTCTATAGCAAATGTATGTATGATTTCAGCGGAAGCATGTCATAACTTTATTATATGGTCCTCGGAATGCACAGATACACACTTCTAAAGTCAATTGGGTGCTATTTCGCCTGGATCATTTTTGAGTCAGTAGGTATACTTGCACTGAACTGTAGACATCGTAATTAAGGGATAGGGTGAAGAAATACAGTAAACATGTATCTGAATTGTCCATGCCAAATTAGACTGGTAAAAGATAATCGAAAAATGACAACAAATGGTAACAAAAATGATTGTACGTGGTCTACCTGTAAGGTAGTAAATGGTATAATATCAGAGAGCCTCGAAGGCAGCAGGCCTTGCACAGACGGATCCTGGACAACAAAGGGTATATCGACGCGCCTACTCGGCGGCAACGGGTTCATTGGCTGCTGATTTCTCAACAACAGAAGGCTCCTCCACTCCCGACTGCTCAATAACAGCTAGCTCCTATTTTTCCTCACCAGCGACAGGCTCCTTCACCGTTGGTTCCTCGATAGTAGCATGTACTTCGCTTGCAGGCTCCTCGGTAGTAGCAGGGCCAATCGCTATCGCCTGTTCGGCGGCGGCGGGCTCTTCAACAGGGAGCGGTTCAGTAGCAGCAGGTCCCTCGGCTGTTTGCTCCTCAACGGCGGTAAGCTTCTCAACAGCAGACTCCTCATTGGGGATAGCCGCTTTTACCGAGTTCTCGACAGCAACACCAATTTTGACTGGTTCGTCGACAGGGATACTCTCCCCACCTGATTTTTCGAAAACTTGAGACACTTTCACTACGGGCTGCTCGACCTCAACAATAGCAGGCGCCTTCACCACTGGTTCCTCGACAGCAGGAGGTTCTTCAACTGCGGGTTCCGCGATGGTAATAGGCTCTTCGATCGCTGATTCCTCAGCAGCGGCAGGTTCTTCAAGCGGCGATTGCTCGATGGCGACCGCTGCTTTGTCTACTGTGGGTATCTCACCAGCTGCTGGCTCCTGAATTGGCAGCTCCTCGACAGCAGCAGCCTCCTCGATTGCCGGCTCCTCAAGAACGGCAGGCACTTCCACTTTCTCGACAACAGCAGGCTCTTTTGCTACGGGTTCTCTAACAGCTATGAGCTCTTGGACTGCCGGTTCCTTGAGCTCGACATGTTCCTCAGCTGGTGGCTGCTCGACGACGGCCGTCTCCTCCACTGCGGGTATATCGACAGCTGCAGGCTCCTCTACTGGTAGCTGTTCAACGGCAGTAGGCAGTTCTGTTGCTGGTTCATTGACGACAGCTGGCGCCTCGGAGACAGGTTTACTGGCGGGGTCTGACGGTGCAACAGTCTCGACGACAGGTGCAGACTTCTGGACAACTTCCCCAGCTGCGGCTGGAGCTGGCTCTGTAGCAGACTTGACGACAGGAGCTGCGGAAACGGGCCCAGACGCGTCGGGTCTTGCGCTTTCCTCTGTCGCTAGCACTTCCTGGAGGGCAGTAGCGACTGCCGCCGCCGCTCCAGCAACCACAGCACCCGTGGCAACAGCTGCAATTACTTCTGTGCTCGGACTTTCGTCCTTCTTCACCTCAGGAGCGACAGGCGCCGCTCCATTTCCCTTCAACTCCTTCTCCCTCTCAGGGATCTTCGCTACCCCCTTCTCCTTCTCCTTGTTCGTCCTTAAGTCCCCAAAGCTCTTCTTCATCTTCGGCATGGGTATCTTGATCTTCACCGCCCCGTCCTTCTTTTTCTGTGTCGCCTCCGCGCTCTCATCTGCCTCGGCGAGGATCTCACCCATCTCGCCCACCTTCGCTGTGCCCTTCTTTCCCTTCCCCTTCACGGACGTGATGGACGCACTGGACGATGCGCGCGTGGAGCTCGACCCCGTGAAGAAACTGAAGCGCTTGCGGGTCTCGCTCTGGTACGAGGGCTTGGGGGACGATGGACGTGGGCGGGCGACGGCCTCTGGGGCGGGTGCTGGCGGAGGAGGCGTGGTGAAGACCTGCTCGAGGACGAGCCACTCGATCTTTTTCTCCTTCTTCGCCTCGCCTTCACCCGTAGCCACAATCAATGGGCCCAACGAGGGAGAGGATGATTTCAGCTTGCAGATGACGAAGTGTGGCCAGTTGCTCGATATCGGGTCTGTCAGCGCGTCGGACCAAAAATCGACGAACGCCTCGTCGAGCTGGACGAGGGATACTAGTGCAGTCTTGGATACGCCCTTCAGCGGTTCCTCCCTCTCCTTTGCTTCCCCTTTGACCTCGCGGGGCACATCGGCGCTGCGCCGACCAGTGCGTGACTTCCTCCTCGGGGACGCAGCGGCTGCCGACGAGCGCGGGGGACTGGTGACCTCCATGAACTCGTTCTCTTTCTCCCAGAGAGTCGAAGCGAGCGGGGTAGTGGTGGCAGCGCTGCCTTCCAAGAAGCCGGACGTAGAGAACTGCGTCCAATCTGTGCCGATCGAGTCGGCGCCGGCGGAATAGGGCGAGGTTGAGAGGGGTGAGGAGGCGGACTTGAAGGGCTTCGTAGTGGTAGCGGAGGTGGGTGGGTTATCGGAGGACGACTGCCTGGCGGGCGAACGCGTTGTTGATCCAGGGGCGAAGATGCTGAATGTGGGCGAGGCCAGGGGATCGCTGTTTGGCCCCTTGCTGCCTTGTGGAAGGAGGGTCAAGTAGCGGATTGTTTCATCCGCGAAGACCTGGCTTAGCTCCTGAGAGGCTTCTTCGGTCGCAGAGGCGGAGGATGCAGGCGCGGCGGCGGTACGAATCTGCGTCCAGAGGCTGGCGTACTCGCCATCCACAGCGGGAGGTGCAGAGAAGGCAGTCGAAATGAGCGTGAGGGGGTGCTGCTTGGTTTTTTGTCTTTTACCAGAGGAGGAAGAGGCAGGTATTTCAGTCTCGATGCGGACGTAGAGCGCGTCATACGACCTGGTGGAGAAGCGAGGGCGGGGAAAGAGCCCGTCGGGCGAGGCGTCCTTCGAGTAGGGGTATGCGTGGACGAGCTCGAGCAGGCGGACCGGCAAGCGTTGGCTGATGGCTTCATCACTGCATATATACGGAGTTAAGTCCCTGAAGGAGACAGGAAAAGAGGGAGACAAACCGAATACGAGCCAAAAACAGATGTTCCAGTATCCTACCCATTTTGTCCCATCGGTCGTAGAAGGTAGTCCAGTCGTCTCCAGGCTGTGTACGTGGGGAAACAAGGAGCCAAAGCCCGAAGAGCTTGGAGAGCTTGCTGCCAGAGGTGCTATTCGTCTCGGCGTGTGGTGCGAGGGAGCTCATGATGCCCAGGGTCTCCTTTAGCAGCTCTAGGTTGGCCGCAGGGAGGAGCGGCGCGAGGTGCTCGGAGAAGGCGTTGGAAGGATACTCGGCTACGGTCTCAGCGGCGGAGAACTGGGTGTACCATTCCTGGGATGTCCCGAAGGTGGGAGGATAGGAGGAAGAGGAGGAAAGTTCGAGGTGTCGCAAGCCCCAGCGGAGGACGGCGGCGACGTCGTGAGGTGAGCGGGTGGAGTCGAGTTCTGAAGTGAATGTGTCGCGCGGGGAGGCGGTAGGAGAAGGAGCAGGAGATAAGGAGTGTAGGAAAAGAGAGATGAGCCGTCTTTGGATATCGGGCGAGGCGGAGTACCAGTGCGGGTGCATGATTCCGAGGGATTCGAGACCTAAGAAAAGGCGGTTAGTATTGAGAGGAGTGTATAATGGAATGAGCGTACCACGGGCAGTGAGCGCGTGTGCGCATGCTCTGACGAGATCCAATGTTTCTGCGGGTGTGAGGCGTCTTTCTCCGATGGTAGAGTCGGCGATGATGACCTGGGAGCCAGAGTCGCCCTCGAACACGACCCCAAGGGCCTCCGCGTCCGTCACCACGCCAGGGAGGTTTAGGCTTAAAGATAGCAGCGGCGCAGGCTCTGACGTGCTCTTCTGCTGCGTCTGCTCGGAGGAATACACCGGGCGCGACTTGGCGCGAAAGAGGCCGGTAAAGGCCCCAGGGTCCTTGTCCTTGTCCCTCGCGTGGCCGTTGGTCTTGCTTCCATTGAGCTCAGGGAAGTTGGCAGCGCTCGGAGAGACGTTGGGGGACACGGCTTCGAACTTGCCGTCGAGAAGCGTGGAGTCGTGAGCCTTGTCGGGCGCGTCCTTTTTGCGGCCAAAGACTTTGGACAGAAAAGACGGCATGGCGTAGGGCGTGGGTGACGTCGGCTGGCGAGTGTTTACGTCTTGACTATAGGATGCGAAGAGATGCGTTAGAAGGGATATCTTTGTGTGCAAGGGGGACTAAGAGCATAACTTACTTGTAGCTCGACGGCGAGCGGAACCAGGGCGCGTGAACGGGCGGGAAAACGTTGCACGACGTCGACGTCGACGATCTCTGCAGTGCAACGGGCCACGTGCGCCGTGCTCGCGTGGGTATTGGTGTGTGCTTATTTTTCTGTGTTTTGCAGACCAATATTGTGACATCACAAGCGTTACAGTCACAGAGCCAGTTGTTAGACTTTTCGAGCGAAATCAAGGTCGACACCCAGGGACCACCGTGGTCGTCGCTGTCCACTCCTCTGTACCGAAGACGCTGCGTCCCCTCTCTTCCTCCTCCTCCCCTTCTTGTCGCGATACCAGTAGGCAGCAGAAGCCTTCTCCCATTTTGTTTTATTTCCTTCTTGTTCTCACCTTCCGTACCCTCCTCCCCACTCCCACCCCCCATTCCCTCTGTCATCGCATCGCACCGCCGTGTCTGCAATGCCTGATGCACAGGTCTCTCCCATCTCCCAGCTCCTCCACACCCTCGGCATCACGCGCGAAGACCTGAACAAGCGCAGCGATCAAATGCGCCAGTTCCTCACCGCAGAATCTGATGCCTCGTCTTCACGCGTCTCCGAACGCGATACCACCAATAGATCCAGGTCGGGCTCCGACATCCGCTCCCTCTCCCACGCCAGCACCTCCACCTCCTCGTTTACGCGTTCCCTCTCCCGCGCGCGCTCGGATTCCCTCCACGATACCAGTCCTCCCGCTACCCCCATCAAAACCGAACCCCATGAGAGCAGTGGCACATCCCTCCGCCACTACGACAGCATGGAAATGGTCATCGAGAGGCAGAGGCAGAGCCGCAGGGAGAAGAAGAGCCGGCGCGGCAAAGAACGCGACTCTGCCAGCCGCACCCACATACCACACCCCCCGTCTCCCTCCCCGAGTAACGCGTCGCAATCAAGCCATGGCCGTGATTACTACATTCATCCACGCGATGATAGACGCGTCTCGAGTGCTGGAACAGACGAGGCTTCTAGCGGTGCATCTAGCGAGGTTTGTCGACGTCATCTAACGCGTCGTTGCCCGGTCTTGCTGACTCCATTTCCCTAGAAATCGGCGCACCCGCCAATTACCCCACAGAAGAATAAGTACTATAGAGAGCACACGCTCTTCAGTGGCACTTCTCAACCACGCAAGGTACCTCCCTAGTGTTTACGTGTCCGACGCGCTCTAACGCCTTTCCTTCTTCTAGGAGACCACCTGCAAGGTGGAAGCGTCCACTCCGACGCGTCCTTCCGTCCAATTGACCCCTCAGACCCAACCCATGCCACAATATTACGGCCCATACTCCGCCTATGGGCAATATCTGCCTCCAGCATACAAACCCGCACAGGCGGGCTCCTCCGCTCCCCCAGTCACCCCACAAATCCAGCGCATCCAGGCATCCGCGAAAAAATCAGCCGCCATGTCCTCACCTCTCCCCCCATCCTCCCCTCCCTCCGCCTCGTCGCCGTTTTCCTCCCCGATGCGCCCCGCCGTCAATCTTGTTTCTTCCCCGGGTCCCATGGGGCCACTTCCCGTGGAGGAAGACTACGATTCTCTGCCCTACACCCTCCCTCCAGGCCCATACTCCCCCAACAAGCCTGACCTCTCCTACGCTGCCCTCGTTGGGCAAGCCATTCTTTCGTCCCCCGAGCACCGCCTCACGCTCCAGGAAATCTACGACTGGATTACTATTGTATTTCCCCACTATAAACGCGGGGAGACGACGTGGATGAACAGCATCAGGCATGTCCTGAGCACGACAGTGTGTTTCCGCAAGGTTCCACGTGAGCGCTCGGTCGGCCGGACCCTGTGGGCGATATTTGACGAGGACCTCGAATGCTTCAAGGGTGGAGGATTCAGGAAGCAGCTGTGCAAGGACATTGCGAATGGGAACGATGGGAAGGACAAGCAGGCGAGTGGCTCGAAAGGGGGCAAATCAAGAGCGCGCAAGAGGGCGGATGACGATGATGGCGCTGCGGACACACGGAAGACGAAAAAGTCCAAGAAGGAACAGCTGGCGTCAGCCAAGACGCCCATGCCCGGTGCCGCATCGTCGTCCTACTCGATGGCACCTACCCTGGGTTCGCACCCGCTGTTCCCGCCAACGCGTCCTACGCCGCATCATCAGCCGTATTACGAGAGTTGCTTGCCACAAGCGCAGCACCCCCTCCCGGCCGAGATCATCTTCCCCCCGCTCCCGGCTGGCACTGCGTTCACCAAGGTCGTTGCACCCGCTGCCGCCGCCGTGGGCCATTCTGCGCCCCCTGTATCTGCTTCCAATGAGCAAGACAATGCTCCCGGCTCGTCCCCACTTACTGATCGCTCGGTGCCTCAGTTCGAGTCCGCATCTGTTCCGGCGCTGACGCCCAATCGCAGCTCGAGCCCGCCGTCGTCGTTGCCTTCTACCAATGATATGGATATTGATGTCCGTGCCACTAGCAGTAAGGGGCACGATATCACCGCGTCTGTGATGATCTCTGGGCTGGACGATGATTTGGATCTGTCGTCTGCGTCTGGGGAGACTGAGGATGGAGATGATGTGTTTAATACGACGTTGTTGGGCCCGGTGAAGTTCTGGGGCGAGTCGCCGAAGGCGGCGGGTGGGCTGCAGCCTGGAATTCAGCTGATGGATCCTACTGATAGCGACGAGGACGCGCCAGGGAAGAAGGATTTGAAGGGAAAGAAGAAGCAAAAGGTACTTCATCCCATAAACTATTCTTGATCTAGGTAGCTGATGTTTTGTCATAGGGTCTTGCTTTTCCTCCCATGCCTTCTTCGCCAACTCTGGGCCGAAGAAATGCTCCATCCAAAGTTGCAGAGGCTTCCCTCGAGCCTCGCCGCCCCACCACGCCTACACCTACAGCTTCAAATGCCATGATGCCCTCCACTCCTCCCCGCAAGATACAGGAGCTCCCGATATCCTCTGTCCGCACCCCCATTTCCCACAAGGGCCTGCATATGAGCCCGTCCGCAAGTCTTGCGCATTACAAGTCGAATCTTGACCCCCCGCCTGTGCTGTCGTTCAACCCATCCCAGTCCCAACTCGAGCATAGTGCAGAAGCAAGGGGAGAGAACGGGGCGGTTGACCCGCTTCGCACCCCGCGGAAACGGACTGCTAGTGGCGGAACGACATCCGTGCAGCATCCTGTGACGCCCCGCAAGCTGGTGTTCCACGCGAACGCGAGCGACTCGCCATTCCGCACACCGGTCGGTGGGGGCTCTGGCAGCTCTCCCTTCCGCACGCCGCGGTCGCGTGCGATCTTCGACCCGCACGACCCGCGGAATCTGCTCAATGATGAGCTGAGCCGCATGGGTGAGGGGTACGGGTACGGGGATAGCCCTGGCGGCTTGTTTGGAAAATCGCGAGAGTCGCTTTTGTATGATAGCCCCGGGATGGAGAGCCCCGGGAAATGGCAGCGCTGGTGGTGATGCGGACTAGACATGATACCGGTGTGTTAATGAACCCCCCTTTCGACGCGAAGTTGATGATGATCTGTGATGATTTACCGATTTATGTCCTGTGTATTTGTTTCTTATTGGCCGGACTGCGCTCCCTACATTTAGACCTAGTTTGTCTATGGGAGCAAAGCTAGATGTCAGTTCCATTCTTTGCTGACCATTGACTATGTTCTCTCCTCGCGTTTTCTATATCTATTTTGCGCTCGAGTCATCTGTAGTATCCTGTGTTCGTGATTTTTATCGGTAACCAATGTATTATGTACATGACTAGCTTTCGAGCAATATGCTATCGATTTTTATTCCGTTCTTTTATGCTTCGTTCAATAAAGCGTAGCACTTATGATGTGACACGAAATGGTTGAATTAACTCTTTTACACACTGAAATACACAAGAGCTGCTACGAAATTTTTAAAGAACCCATACACACGATGTTTACCATGGTACTTGTGGTCCACTTACTTAACAGAGGTTATTACAGAGCATTAATATTTCTGTTAAAGATGCAAAATCAGAAATGCATTCAACAGATGTCGAAGAGAGAAGATAAAAGAATCAGCTGGCTGTTCTTAGTATTTTTGTATATGTTTTTTCCCCATCGCCGTGGCTCCGGAGTTGGTGATATGTTCACATCATATAAACAGACGAGCAGGACAAATAACTCACTATCATGAAGTCATAATACTTGAAAGAGTGAAGAAAGAGCTTGAAGGGCAAAACCTGGAGTGTATAGGTGAGTACAGGAATGTAGATGGGATGAGATGTCAAAAGAAGTCAGTGGTGCAACTGTTTGGCTTGTGCTCTACCAATCGTCATTGCCTATGGCTAACGACTGGGGCGGCAAGAAATCATCAAGAAAGAAAAAAAAAGTAGATGTACTCACAGAGGATAGAGAGCGACGCGTCGACGGAGAAGGCAAGGGTGCAAGACAAAAAAAGAAAAAAGTTCGCTGGCTTTATACATTCTCGTGGCGTGAGAAAATGTTAGGTCAGCACATTGGAGGTTGGTCATCTTGACTGGCGACAATCCGACGAACCTCGTCTCGTTACCGCCATCGCCTAGTCTCCATAAACTGAGGTATAATGTCTCCTCCCGGCTCTCCCAGATTAATAGACTCCTATACAGTCCCCAAGGACATTCTTCAAGAATTCCATGACTTGGCAGAAGAGGAGAATGTCGACCCTTTCGCCGAGACCGCATCCCAACGCCAAATCGCAGCCCGGCAATCCGACTACCATAAACGCCGCTTCGGCCGTGTAGCAGTCGACAGTGCGGATGCATTTAAAGAGGGAGAGGAGGGGAAGGAGCTTGAGGGAGGGTATAAGGATGCGATGAGGTTGTCCCGGTTGGAGCAGGAGGAGCAGAGAGTGAAGAGAGCAATTGAGGAGAAGGAGAGGCAGCAGCGCGACGAAGACCAGATGAAGATGGACCTGGACAAGACACCACCTGCATCAGAGCTCGAGGATGTCGCCAAGGAGCTTGCTGCAGCGAAGGAACTAGCTATGTCTGCGGCGAAAGAAACAGTCACGAAACGCAAACGAAGATGGGACATGACCGAGCCCACTGACGAGAACATCGACCCCAACCAAAAGGACACTGGTGAATGGTCCAAGGAGTCTTTGGAAGCATCTGCGCCAAAGAAGCGTCGTTCAAGATGGGATGCTACTCCTGCAGAGGTCGGAGTGGGCGAGACTCCCAAGCGCTCCCGCTGGGACCAGACACCAGTCACTTCCAATGTCGACGTCCCCATGATGCCTATCATCATGAACGCCCCTGGTGTCATGCAGGAGGACAAGCACAACCGATATCTCACTGACGAGGAGCTTGACGCTGTTCTTCCCTCGGCTGGTTATGCCATTGTCACCCCTCCTCCTGGCTTTGCTCACATGGCTGCACCTCGTAAACTCATGGCTACACCCATTACCGAAGTTGGTGGATTCCAGATTCAAGAGAGTTCCGATGCAGCAGCAGCAGCTGCGGCTGCCGGGCTTGCTCCTGAACTGCCAACTGAGATTCCTGGTGTCGGAAATCTTGCTTTCTTCAAAGCTGAGGATGCCCAGTATTTCGCTAAAATTCTGAAAGAAGAAGACGAGACGGAGCTTTCGGTGGATGAGATGAAGGAGCGCAAAATCATGCGTCTACTGCTGAAAATTAAGAACGGTACTCCCCCCGTTCGTAAGACGGCTCTTCGACAAATTACCGACAAGGCTCGTGAGTTTGGTGCCGGACCTCTTTTCGACAAAATCCTCCCGCTTCTCATGGAGCGCACCTTGGAGGACCAGGAACGCCATCTGCTCGTCAAGGTTATTGACCGTGTGCTGTACAAGCTCGATGATCTCGTTCGCCCATATGTTCACAAGATTCTCGTCGT
>JASFDH010001075.1:0-17114 GCA_036937195.1 Nidularia pulvinata
GGTCATGAGCAGAATACGCGTCTCCGGGGAATAATACTCTGATTCTGGCGATTGGACCATCTTGATGATCTTCTCCAAGTTGGATACAAACTTAGGCAACGGGACGTGTTGCGGGGAAGGCTTGATGCAGGCATCGTTGGCGCCAAACCATATGGTCAGGATTTTGACCTTGGGCACATTCACGTCAGTCCTCTTGGCGAAGAACTGCAAACCGCGTCATTGGGTCAGCAGACGCCGGAAATGGAGAGGACGATACTTACCTGTTCGAATACTGGGAGACCCCACTCTGTATTATACCCTGAGAAGCCACGATTAAGCACATCTAGCTTCCTAGCATAGACATCTTGGAGTGTATGGGTGAGCGTCCGATAGGAGTACTTAAGAGACAGCGTGCTCACGAGAAAGCCGCTCGCCAAAGCCGTTGAGGCCAGGCTCCCATCCGCCTTGGGTGATAGAGTCTCCAAAGAGCATAATGACATCCTGAACATAGGCAGCCATCCTGAAGAATATGAGTAGAGACGAGGAACACTCCTGAGATGCACTACTTATAATCGATACCACTGCCACCTAACTAGCAGATCTAAGCGAGGCCCGAGGTCCGAGGTTTTACCGTGCCTGATCAGAGAGGATCAATTCACCGGCATTAGCCGCAACGCTTTTCCATCTTTACCTCCTCCTCGCGAACATGAGCGGGTCGGATGCGCGCCCCATCCCACTGCGGATATCAAACAAGCGGGCGTACGTATGGGACGTAGACGGTAAACTGTACATCCTTCTCCTTACGGCACCGAAACTGACTGTATTTCATTCAAGGTAGATATTGCAACAATACGCTCAAAGCACCGTCTCTGTGGTATTCTGACCGGCACCTTGCCCCATCTCTCCCAACAAAATGTCTTCCTAGGCATACCCTTAGTCCTCATGCCTGAAGAAGTCGTCCTTCTCGTTGAAAATGGTACTTTCTAGTCGCCTCTTCCTCCCAAATGAAGTCTGACTACACATGACTCCTTATTCAGGCGATGCCGTCCTCGTCGATGACCCCAAAGCACACATCCAGCCTACACTTGCAGAGATGAAAAGCTGGAGTGCAGAGCAGCAAGAGTCGATGAAGAAGCAGATTGCCCTGGGCGAAGCCAAGAACACAAAAGACAGCACGTCATCGTCTCGTGCCATGTCCGAACAAGCTGTACGGAAGCGTCAGGAGCGAGAAGAGAAGAAGAAGGCAAATGCTGCTCGTATTGCCGCGGCTGCTGCTTCTGATGATCTCGTCGCGCTTGTGGACACTACGCCCGCACCCGCAAACGTCCCTTCTGTTCCAGCAGAATCCGGCAGGTCTACTCCCGCTCCCGATGCTCCTAGCACGACTTCCAGCTCTATTCCATACACAATCCTAGTTCCCGCAGCCTCTTCGTCGCTAGAGTGGTATGACCCATCCGCATGCTCATATTCCACGATCGAGGCTGCACGAGAGGCTGGGATATGGGATTATCCATCTAATCTCCAGGAGCGAGCTCGGTGTGGAGTGTTTAGAGGCTTATGGAGCCAGGGATATTTCTTGGGTGGGGGCATCAAGTTTGGTGGAGAGTATTTGGTTTATCCAGGTTTGTCTTGATTTCTGCTCGACGTTTTTCTCTGAATTGTTCGCTGAACATCTGCCTCGTATAGGTGATCCATTGCGATATCATTCCCACTTTGCTGCCACAGTTTTAGAGTCCCCAGTAGCCTCTCTCAAGCCGATGGAGATCGTCGCTCATGGACGGCTGGGAACGGCTACAAAGAAAGCCCATTTGTTATGCGGATGGGACGATGAGAAGAGAGATGTATCTTATCTATCTATTGAGTGGGCTGGCTTTGGTTGATAAACCAATGCTAGTACTCTTGTTATCGTCATGTAATTTTAAAAGGCTAACTGACAACTTGGTGTATCCTGAACCTTATCTGTTCTCTAATTTAAGTCCTGATGAAAAATAACGAGAGCAATACGAGTAAATGCAGATACAGGTGTAGATATGATATATAAATGTCATCAGGTAATATGCTCCTTCTATTAATCCAGCTTCCTTCTCCCAATATTAATCCTTCCACTTGCCGGGCGCAGAGGCCTCGCAGGCGGCTGCCGCATCGCACTCAGCTCTACCACCTCTCCCTCCTCCGCCGTCTCCGTCGCATCGCTAAACGCGCGGCTTCTCCCTGGGTTCCGTATCTTCTTTCCCCCGCCGACGCTGAGGATGTTGACGATAGCGTCGTTCAGCCAGATGACTAAGGCAAATATAGGTATCCGGATCGGTACGAAGGGTGATGGGTGCCGGTTTACTTCGCCTTCTGGCGAGGAGGGCGATGCGACGGGAGGGAGAGGGCTGTAGGGGTCCAGGGGGACTGGGCGGGCGTGCATTGCTAGGATAATATACTGAAGAGAGATAAGGATGGGATATAAAGGCAATGAAAACGGCTTACCACAGGATACACTAGAGCAAAAAGAGCGGCGTTCGCCAGCCCAGAGCCCCACATGCACAGCGCTGCTGAGGGTAGTCCTGCAGGTGCAGGTTAGTAAGGAATCTCGATACCGAAATTGATAGCTTTACCAAACGCAAAATAGTACGCCCATCGTTCTTCAATGTGTCGTATGCGTCGCGATAATGATAAACCCCGCGCTATCCATACAAATCTAGAGAAAAAGAAAGTCGGTTTCAAATACATGGTCGTAGTATATTTAACTCACTCGAAGCAATAATATCTGGGTGCCATATCTCATAAGCATCCACTGGAACGTATAGAAACACTGACATTCTACGCACGCATCTATCCAGCAGAGAAAAATAAACCCTGCAACGGGGCCAAGATATGGTATGCTCCCCAGCGCAAACGAGACCACAACGGACGTGAAAACCATCACAATCCGATACGCTGACGTTGCCAAAGTGGTGAGCATGCCCGTGTACGTCGTAGGCTGCTGCGCCGCTGCCCTTGCTCCATGCTGAAGCGTATATGTCCGCTTCGCAATGATATTGCACCAGGTACTCTGATATTCATACTGCATGAGAGAAAGTAGATATGACACCGAGGGACATACGTGCATTTAAATAAAAGGAAATCCCCACTACGGGGAGCAGCCATAGGGCCTGGTAGAACCAGCCTATATTGCGGTGGAACCACTTCTGCTGGTCTTGTACTAGTGGCTGTAGGAGCAGGTCGAAGGCGTATATCGACGTGAGCGAGAGGGTATTGAGCAGCAGGGACTTGTAGATGTTCGCGCGGATCTCGGGGTCGCTGTATGGAGAACGTGTTGCGTTGAGTAAAATGCACCCTGTTAATTAAATCAGTGGAATGAAGACACGCACCTTGCGACCGTCGAAAACACGATGTTCCACCTAAATGAATCAAGCAGGCCTCGCCATGCCCACTTTAGTTGGAGCTGGAGAGTGTCTTGGACGGAGAGGAAGGTAGGGTAGGAGGAGCGGGATGAGGCTCGGCCTGCGGGAGCATACTGGAACGACTGGGGATGATATACGGAAGACATTGCTGGGTTCCTCAGGATTTGAGGGCTACCTCGCCGACCTCGCTGATGGGTGCGACGTCAAGGTCGAGGCCAAGGTTACCTCGTGGAAATAACACGTTCTCCACTAACCCTAACCCTAAATTGGGAGAACTACCTTCAACTTCAGTGGAGTGAAACCATGTTACTTGAACACCACGGACGAGCCGCATTGCTTGTCAATCCACGCAATGACGCATATCGAGGGAGATATATATTAACATAACCCCACCCGACCATCATCTGCAACACGACAATTGTAATATACGGCAGCAAAATGAACATACGTAGTACTGTACACCACAACGGCAATAAGTTACGTTTACACACAAAAGAAAGGAAAGGATAATACGACAGAAGAAATACGACGAAAGGAATAAACAGATGCAAGAGGTCCTGACACGCTGAACGCGCAACGGAGGACATACGGTAGGGATAGGGGAATAGGATAGCCGGGTGTAGTAGTAGTGTGAGGTAGGGATCCCAACGCACGAGAGGGCCGGCGCACGAGCTAGAGCGGGATATATGATATCAGGGGGACACGTGAAGGAAGTTGGGGAGAGAGCGCTCAAGAACGCTTGGTGGGCTGCATAAATCGTTTAATCACTTGTCACGTTGAGCAAATATCGTAAACATACCTTCTTCCTCGGTACTGGTGCGGCCTTTGCAGATGCCTTGGCGGTGGGTTTAGCAGCTGTCTTCTTCGCGGGGGCTTTCTTTGCAGCTGTCTTGGCCTTCGTGGCTGCGGTGGTCCCTGTTACAGCCTTCACCAACAAATTCAACATACGTCTAACACCCATGCTAATAGTAAGACCAACCTTCTTCGCAGCTCCTCGCTTGGCAGTGGTAGTAGTCTTCTTCGCCGGGGCGGCCTTCTTACCTGCGAGCACTTTCTTTGCTGCAGGCTTCTTAGCAGGAGCGGCTTTGACGGCAGGTTTCTTGACGGTGGCGGCTTTCTTCTCAGCAGGCGCTGGTCTTGACTTGGTAGCGGTAGTGGTCTTCTTGGCGGGAGCGGCTTTACTAGTCTTCGCTGTAGTGGCCTTCTTGGCCGTGGCAGCCTTAGGCTTAGCAGCAGGCTTGTTCTAATAAGTATTACTACACGTTGAGTAACGAGCTTGACGAGGGCGCCTACCTCCTTGGATGCAGAAGTATCGGTGGCCTTGCTCTTGGGCGGAAGCTTGACGCGTCCAGAAGGACCTTTAGACAATATCAAGTCAGCAAAAGAAGATCAAGTATAATGTTAGTATTACCCTTGGGGAGCACAAAGACGCCTTTCTCAGCACCGGTGGTGATGGCCTTCGCGAGCTGGGTAGTCTGGGCAGCACCGATCTCCAACCTGTACTTCGTCTCTACGTATCTATTATCGAATCCATAAGACAATGATCAAGGATAAGGGCATGAGAGCACACACTTCTTGATTTGTGGGCGAGAGACGCCGATGCGAGCCTCTTCAGTATGGCTGGCAATGCATTCCTAAGAGACAATAGGCAGCAGTCAGAAAGGTTGCACAACATAGACAGAACACCAGATTGCGTGATAGACGGATTGGATATTGCAAAAGTAGAGGTTCATAAAAAGTGCGCACGGACACCATGCCCTACGCCCAGCTTTCACAGATGACGACGAGAAGAATACCACAGAGCAGAAATAATATCCAACAGTGTCCAGCAAGCGTGGGAGTGCGAGGCCAAGCGCTAAAAACTAGTAATACCTTGATCATATCAACCCATGACGGGTGAGCAGGTGCACTCTTGGAGGCGGCGGTCTTCTTGGGAGCGGATTTCGCGGCGGCGGCTTTCTTAGTGGACATTGTGATTGTTAGAGATGTCGGTGGAGGTCTTGAGGCCGAATGAGAAGTGTCTTGAAGGGAGGAGAGAGGAAGGGGGGAAAAGAAGACGGAGGGTAGCGGTGGTTTAAGATGAACCTTGGTTGAAATGAGGGGTCTGATATCTTTCCGCTCACTTGCCTATTTATACAAACACGCTCGCGTCTCGTCACGTGTACTATCGCGCCTGGAATCAACAAAAATAATCGCGCCCGCTGTGCCGCTTCCGCATGCTGATTGGCGTGTTGCAGGCTCTAGATATGCATGTCCTTCAATTCCTGTCAGGATATCGTCGAAATAAAGATGCTTGTGGGCCTGCATGAGCCGAAGACCCCCCGTTCTGCATTCAACACCGTTCAACACGATCAAACGCGTCAACAAGACATCATATCACGTGGTATTCTGATTTGGCAGCCAATCACGATCGTTCCGTTTTGATCATTCAAGCTTGCCATCGTTACTCCAGGCTCACAACAGTCATCGCTCTTGTCGCCGCCATGTCAGTGTCTCCAGCGCTCAAAGCCGCCTCTCGTTCTGCTTATCGTGGCCTCTGGCGAGCGTCGTCGGTAACCTTTGCTGGTAAGCAACGTGCTTTCTGCCAAGCAGGCACCGGCAGCTAATTTTTTTTTTTCTCTAGGAGATGAGCCTCTCTTGAATGGTCAGTTTAGTGTTCTTCACCACGTGGATTCCTCATTCCTCACATTTTATGTAGCTTTCCGTTCCAAGATGAGGTTTGATGCTCTCGCCGTTGGGCAGGGTACAGACCCAGAAGTAATCCAACAGCACATCCGGCTGGCTCGGGAAGTTGCGGACGTGCTGAGACGGAATGTTGTCCAGGCGGTGAAGGTGGCAGAGTCTGAAGAAGGAAAGGATACATGGAGTAAGTGCCCACATTTCCTCACTCCCATGTGTTTTCTAATGAACACGTAGGAGTACGGATAACGAAGGACACCGAACTGGGTGATAACGACACCATTAAGAACCCCCCACCAATAGAAGTCGGTTCAAGTCGGAGCATGCGAAAAAGAGATAAATCCCAGCAAACGTAAATTGGATTCCGCTATGCCCTGGTACTGCTTGGAAAACCCTGACTTTAGATCATCTCTAGGTGCTGCTCTGCATAAGCCTGGCTCATCCGAGTCTTCATCCTCCACCTCCACTCCACCACTTTTTTATTCTGCTCTCAAAAAGGCCCATAAACAACGCACAATACCCGTTCTTCGTGAGGAGGATCTTGAGGAGTCTTTCGTTCGTGGTACGATGGCATCTCTACTTCGCCGTTTTCTCGCCTCTAATGCATTGCCTTACAGGAAGTGGGCCGGTACGCTACACCGAAGTTGCTTTATACCTACAGAATAGTAACGTCTGTAATATTAGGGCGGTCAATCAATCAACAAAACTGAGAACAATGTTCAACTGCTGCACAAGCCCACTGGGATCCGTGTCTCGTGCCAGGAGACGCGGTCTCTTGCGCAGAACAGAAAGCTGGCTAGACGTTTGCTTGTTCAGAAGGCGTGTTTTGTATCATTTTACGAGAAGTCAATGGATCTGACTTTCGGTGTAAGATTAGTTGGATCAGATTGAAAACCCTGGACTGTCTAAAGAGGAGATGCTCAGGGCTAAGCAGCGGGAACGGGAGAGAAGGAGACGAAAGAAGGCCAAGAAGAAGGCGCAGAAGAAGGACGACGATGAGGATACTGATGAGTAACTTCGCACATATGGGGACCCAGGTGAAGTTGCCTAATGATTGACTGATATGTGAGAAATGCTGCGCCCCCCAAGTCACGCTTGACGTTTGTCATTCCTTTGGTATTACAATAACTGCTATCAATTTGTACGCCATGGCGTTCACAGTCCTCTGTAGTAAGCGACCACTAGCTTCAGTGACATTTGTGTCGGCTTCTAATCATTTTGGTACTTACTGCGAGTTCGATGACGGAATATTATTACCGCGCAAGAATACTATCATCTACTGGACAATGCACGTTGGAAAAATATCTAGCTGGTGCTCATCAAATATATCTTGTATCCCTCTTGCCGGAACTCTAACGGCGCGGCCTTGTGTTCTTGCTTTAAAATACTATTTGCCCTCTCCGGCTCTATCTCGCTACAGCTGGACATGAGTGGTAGTTTTGAAAGCCCTCTCCTCAAAAACATGATATTCTTCATTTCAGCTCGTTGAAGATCACTTGCACAGCGGTACGCATTTGTATTGGCTCATGGGACGACCGTCCTTCAGAAGTTCGGTACGTCTTATTTTCAGATTTCGATGGCAACTTTTTATTGAGGGAAAATAGGTCTGTTGAAAGCGAGCAAAAGTGTAATTCATTCACAACTGCCTGGAATATTTGTTTCGTATTTGGCACACTCCGTCAACAGTGCACTTCGACTATGCATCTACGTAGGTTCCCTCTGGTCGGCCTCTGAGTAACTTTAATTGCATTATCCTCCGTCTTCTGCAAATCTGATCGTTTTTGGGCGATAATAAAACGGCTCCTTCGGTCTTGGGGACTATCCCTCCAGATGAACTGTTAAACATCTATCGCTAGGCACCGCTATGGACTCGAGTAGGATAGAAAGAATTTCCTGGTGATAATGCAAATTAGGGGCATCTGGAACGGCTCCCCAACCGATACTTATGTTCCACGAAAAATGAATCTGAAAACTTCTTGGATGGTTCAATCATTGCAATACGTGTTCAGTGATTGCTATTCCTCACGGCACCGTTTTTTCGATGCGACTTATGTCAGATGAGTATGGACTTTATCATTTTCTATGTTTTTGACCCTTGAATTTACTCTAAATAGGCGGTAAAATACCTGACGGCGCAGCCTTTGAGCTTCGAGATCCACGCACCTTCGGTATCGTATCTACACCCACGGCAGTACACTCGATGAAAGGCCTGTCTATCCCGCACTTACCAGTCTTGGAACATTCCCTATGGAGGGACCAACCTTGTGACACTTCGAATTCCTAAGTTTAGCGGGATCGAACTTATACATAGATCTAAAATATTGCTTAAGGATTCGGATGTCAGGCCGAGTCGGTAATGAATGATACCATGGCTGGTGAATTTAGCTTTCCACATACAAGTGAGAACAAACGATTTTGTGAATGTGAGCAATGTTCGTGAGTAGCACGTTGACAGTGGCGGTACAGAATGACTCGGCAATAGCCGCAATCCGAATTGGCAACCCCAGATCGCGCTGCGGCATGCCAACGCGTTGCTCAACGATTCTCAAGCACATACATACTTGTCCTCTGACTTCGATCTTCTTTATACGAACCCACTATAAAGTTGTCAACCATGTCCAGCGCAAGTGGACTCCATTCTCTCGCGACCATCATCAAGCGGTGTGTTGGACAGTTCCGCTCAACGATGTAACATGTCGTTAACGTTGTGCTAGCCTTGAAGCCGCCACCTCCCGACTTGAGGATCTGGGCACAGCCGCAGGCTTTCCTGTTCATGATGGAACCTGGGACTCGACAAACCCTCAATCCGCGTCGAACGGCTCAAGGGGTGCCGCTGCTACCCCTCCACCGCCTCCGCCACCACCGCCAGCTCCTCCCGCACCTGCCGCTGCAGTTCCTGAAACACCACAGAGTGTGGTTGCATATGACGAGCGTGTTGTTGAAGGCAAAGTTAAACCTTTCGTAGAACTCACGAAGAGCTTTGCAGGCCCGAATGTCATTGAAATTGTGCGTGTACTACACCGATGAAATGGCCCTGCATAATTAACGACCGCATGAATGGACTGTTAGGCAGGTCTGTTAGAGAAGCAGTATGCCGAACTGCGATCTTTCCTTCATCTCACTGCTTCATGTCAAAAGCCGGACCAGAAGGTCATCGATGGGTTACTTACGCCTCTGCAAGCTGCTATAGAAAGCATTTCGCGTGCAAAGGAGGCGAACAGACGCGATCGAGAATGGTTTACTCATTTGACTCTTGTTGGCGAGGGAGCACCGAGCGTTGGATGGGTTGTTAGCGTGAGTACCAAGTTGTAATTCTGCAAAACGTGCTAATCTCAGGTTCGTCGCTTTTTAAGCCGAAACCTGCGCCATACGTCGGCGACGTGAAGGACACCGCAGACTACTACGGAAATAAGCTCATTCAAGAATTCAAGAACAAGTAAACTATTCATCTGAGTTCATCAGCATGACCGATTGCTAAGCAAGGATGATTTATACAGAGATCCTAAGCATGTCGAATGGGTGCGATCATTCACTGCTATTCTGGAGGAATTGCGCAATTATGTCAAGGAATATCACACAACTGGACTGGTCTGGAACCCTAAGGTAACTCTGATATTCTCTTTTTCAATTTCCAGGCCTGATTTTCGTGTAAGGGGATTACTGTCGACCAATACAAGTCTCCCAGCGGTGGCGCAGCATCAGGCGCCCCTCCCCCTCCCCCGCCCCCTCCTGCTGCACCCAAAGCAGCTCCCGCACCTGGGGGTGGTGCCGCAGCCGTCTTCGCCGAGCTGAATCGCGGTGAAGAAGTGACTAAAGGCTTGCGGAAGGTCGACAAGAGTGAGATGACTCACAAGAACCCGGCACTGAGAGCAACAAGCGTTGTTCCTGCTTCCCCCACTTCTACTCCTTGTGAGTTCTATTCCATATATGCGATAATACTGGCATCCCTGAATGACGGCGTTTTAGCGGGCAAGAAACCTATTAAGCCAATGAAACCCCAAGCACTTGCGGGCAAGAAGCCATCGAAATTCGTCCTGGATGGAAATAAATGGCTCATCGAGTACCAAGAGAATGAGTCTTCATTGACCGTGGAGAATGTTGAATTGAACCAATCCGTAAATATATTCGGGTGTAAAAATTCGACGATCGTGATTAAGGGCAAGGTCAACGCAGTTACACTAGGTGAATACATAGCTGTTACTATTGCACTTATTCTCTCTTACCTTTCTCCCTTTCAATAGTAAATTGCACAAAGACTTCTGTCCTCGTTCACAATGTGGTCTCCTCTATCTCGATCACGTCTTCGCCGTCCTTCGCCCTCCAGATCACTGGTACCGCGCCCATGATTCAAATCGACTCCACTGATTCTGGCCAGGTCTACCTCTCGAAAGATAGCCTTGGGGTTGAGCTTACCACTGCCAAGTGCAGCGCCATCAACATCAGTCTTCCCGTCGAGGGCGAGGAGGAGGGCGTGTTTGAAGAACAAGCGGTGCCCGAGATGTTGAAGACCGTAGTGAAGGACGGCAAGCTTGTGACGACTGTGGTGGAACATGTTGGGTAGACAGTCTAGACTGGATTGACCAGGCAGGGTTGTGGAACACCGGATTTTTCTTCTTTGTTTTGGATTATGCTACAATACTATATTTGCGCTTTTTATTCATGCTTCAGCAATGAGAGCATACTCTGCCGTCTTTTTGGCAGATCCGACAAAAGTGAGACTCTCAAAAACCTTGTGAAGTCCGATGGTGCTCTAACATAATACGGTCCCTATCTTATGTAATTCCATTTTAAACACGGTTCAATTGTTCGTTCAAATCGTTTCTTTTTTTCAACACCACCGGTCACGAAATGGCACTCCAAGTTTGCTAGATGCTCAGGTGAGTGGATTCGATTTGGTGAGTCAAGTGCAGTTCCAACCGTTGACAGATACCACTAAGTTTTACGAAAGAAGACACAGGCAATTGTTTCATTCGTTCTCTATCGGCACGATACGGTCACTTGGCTGGCTTGAGGTATTCAACGAGGTCCCTTCTCTAAGAATACTGTTCAAGATTCGTGCACGAGATGCCAAACGAATAATCCATTTGACAACCTTGATGGACCGCCACCTACGACATGCACAAGGTTCTGCACAGAGAGATTCATTCTCTCTCATTTTCCCTCGTGCGTGGCGATAAGCAGCTCCTTCAAAACCTTCTTCCCTCATGGCGCGATCGCTAGACTGTCTTGAACATCGCCGTGATTTTTCAGGCTTCGATCAAGTATAAGATCCGTGCAGCAGGAACGGATGGTTCATGCATACATGTATGGACCAATGAACTGTCGCTTAGTGCTCTTTGCACCGTGCTGTTGGTCTTTAGGCTGACAGCATGGTCAATTTTTTCCACCCCAAAACTTTGGGTATCCAACTTCAGGTTTTTGAAGGGGACTTTTACCGCCGCGACCCGTTTGTCGAGCTTGAATTAACTATGTCTGCTACGGTGGATGCATAATCCTTTTGAACAATGAAGATTCAATCGCCTCTGTTATGAAGTCTTTTGAAGATCTGCAGCTGGTCATCCGATGCTCCTCCCATATTGTGACGTAACTGCTTCATTCAAAATAATTCAATTGTTCGCTCTTCTACTTCCTTTCTACCCACCACTATGTACGACAGACTTGCCTCCGGGTTATCTTGCTCTCATATTTGTAAGACTCGGGTGGACCGCTCATTCATTCTTTATCGACACGACGCGTGATTTGACCGGCTTGGACGTACTTGGTCGGGCTTTCCCAACAAGGTGTAAAAGGTTCAAGATTCGTGCACGAGAGATGCCAGCTGAATAACTTTAAACTCGTGGCCCTGAAAGTTCTTGATTCTTATTCGTCGTCTATACGTCACGTACAGCATGCGCAGGGCTCCGTACAGAGGGATTCATTCTGCCATCATACATCCGGACAAGAAGTTCTTTCCTACCCTCTCACTCGGTGCAGTCGCGAGACTGCCTTGAACTTAAGGCTATGACCATTTCAAGCTTTTCGATCAAGTATAAGATCCGTGCAGCAGGAGAGGAAGGTTCATGCTTACGCGTATGATCCAATGAGCTGTCTTCTAGCGCTCTTGATATCGTGCTGTAGGCCTTTAGGCTGAAAGCATGGTCAAAATTTTCCACCCGACTCATTTCGCATGAATATCTAACTTCAAGTTTAATCGAAGGAGAATTTTACCGCGGCGAAACGTCGAGCACGAGTTGACCGCGCACGCTCTTTTGAGCTACTCTGGATATTTGGATGGTTTGTTGACATCAAGCTTCTGAATCCAAGATTCATGCACGATGCACGACGTAGCTTGATTCTTGGATTCTATGAAGGTGGATCTACTTCCTCTGAATCCGTGAATCAAGATTCGTGCATGAGGAGAGTAGGGATCGTATAGTCTTTCGAATGAACCATCATCCCGTGTTCCTTAGTGCCCTCGACTCAACCACTATCGTAAATTTCGCCAAGGTCTCGTTTATTCACGCCCCTTCCGATGGCATTCCAAGTTAGCTAGAAGAGTAGGTAGGTGATTTCTGGTCATCTAAAATCGCGGGAGTTCCGATCACTATTTATAGCAGGCTTTTACAATGGAAAGCCCATAGATCATGTTCGAAGTTCATTCTTTATCGGCATGATGCAGTCATTTGACTGGCTTGGACTATTCTCTTGATTTTATCAAAGAATATTCGTTCAAGATTCGTGCACGAGATCGCAAACGAATGACTTCTTTGCTCGCGAGTCATGTTGGTTTAAATTTCTATTGAGATATATGCGCTATTTAATCGCCAGACATGACACAGCACTTTGCCCCACATACGACACGCACAGGGTTCCACACAAAGAGATTCCTTCTCTCTCACCTGCCTTCTCTCACAGAGCGGTCCTAGACTGCCTTGAGCAGTAGAAGATCCGCGCAGCAGGAGAGTATGGTTCATGCATAGTGGGAGTCTCAAGGATAATCGTTCTATTCGGCCGCTGGTAACGAAGCGCTATGCCTTGTGCTTGATGGTGCATCGAGCTGAAGGAGTGTAAGTAGCCTCGTGAACGAGGTGAACGGGTTCCGCAAGCTCAAGCTACATAGGAAGTACCGGGGGCTCATGTAGTGGAACAGCGTGAGGAAGGTGATGTGGTTGGCGTCGGGGAGCAAGCCGAAAAGTTGGGGGAGAAGGTGAAGGATGCGTTCAAGTGCCAGGCTCCAGATGTCGATATTGAGAGGGAGGTTTAAGGGTCGTTGTGCCAGGGACTGGGGTTGCTTGGACATTGTACATTATACATTGTATTGTATTTTATCAGATTGGGACTGCCAGACAGACAGTTCATATATACTTCAGGATTTCATTCATCTGTTGGTGGTTTGTAACTTAGCCACAATACCAAAATTTATTCTTCGCCGAAGAGAAATACTGAGCATACCTTCAACCAGAATTTAGAGGATAAAGAACAAAATAAATATTGAGACCCGTAGGTCTACCACTCCGGGAAAGCGTGTCATCCTTGTGCAGGGGCCATGCTAATCTTCTCTGTATCGTTCCAATTTTTTCGTATGTCACCCCGAAGGGGACAATATCCTGTAAGTTAGTAAGGTGCGTGAGAAACAGGTTTTGTATTTTGGTCAGCCAGCGGGTGATGCAATTATGGAACCCAGACGCGCATATGATCCAGTGAGCGTCTTTTAGTGCTCTCGGAACCGTGTTATTGGCCATTAGGTTGAAAGCACGGTCAAAATATTTTCACCTCTAGTTCATTTCGTATGAGTGTTCAGTTATCAGAGGAAGGTTTTACCGCCGCTTTCCCTTGTAGGAACAATCAAGGCGTGAATTGCCGGGCACACTACAACGACTGTATATGATACATATGTATCTTAAGTTACATCGACAAACGTTCTTCATGTCGATCTTTTTTTTTTCTTCTTTGCTATATTATTCCTTGCTGGCTTGCTGCATAGTATTATCGAATGAAAAGAGGGCGCCTCAAGAACGGCTAAAAAGCCGTGCAATATATCAAACAAAAGTAGTAAGAACGCAGACTCGGAGGCTCTTGTAGTATTGCAGCTCGACGCTCTACGAAAGAAAAATTAAAGCAAGCATCTCGGAGAGCATTTCGCCGGATAAGATGTAAACAAACAACAGATTCAGATACCAAAAAAGACGGAGGACCCTCAAAAGTTCCCGTTCGTCGCCCAGGTTGGGGCTCGGAGTCTACTCGCAGTAACAGTGGGATCAACACGCTCCCCGACTCATTTTAGGAAAAACCCACTCGGAAACACCTCGGGGAGCCTCATGCAGATGGTAACGGGCCAGTGTATGTCCGAGTCAATTTCTCGCTGGAGTTTTCATGTATGTCAGTCACATTCATATCGATATGCGAAATTAACACGGGATTTTTGAATACAAAGCGTTATCAATGAATCTGCTTCACTCGAATTTGGGGAACATAGTCTGTAGCCAGACTCTCCTTTGAGAATCTTGGAGAGCGCATTATTCCCAATGAGCTGGAGCAGGTTCCACTATACATGGCTGCGATACTATCTATTTTAATCACAAGAAGATCGATGTGCCTCTCTTCCATAGAAGTCAAAATTCAGGCCTCATTCACGATGACGGATGTGTCCGTGTCTGAGTAGCCGCGGAGTTCAAGACCGGCTTATATTCCAGGGCGTAGAAGAGAAGCCTTTGAGGAGCCTTTGAAGGTACTGCATATTCTGAGAAGCGTTAACTGGAAGACGCGAACTCAGTAAAGATCCGGAAGAAGCCATGAGATCGCACTTGGTAGTAGATGGCCGCTGCGATCGCTGACATGGGGATTTGAAGAGGTCACCCGATACCGGCGGGTGAGGGGCACCCCGTTGGAGGCTGATTCCGGGTATCTTTGGGATCCTTTCTATGTAGTCGAGAGTGAGAAGACCGGCAGATTGCCATCGAAGAACAAGCAAAAACAAGCGAAGAGAGCGGGCGTCGACTGTCGCTGGGATTATCAGATACCTGCCTCGTTTTTTTTTGGTTACCGAATACAGGCGCTACCGGCCACTCCTGTTCCCTAGCCACGAGGTGGAGTAGTATTGCGATGCACGCAGCAAGTTATGTATGCCGGGTGAGTTACCGAAATTTCAAATATGCAGTTCGCAGAAGGGCCAGGGCGGAAGATGACCTTATGAATGACGAAATGATTCCGTATAGCACTACAGCCGCGGAGGTGAAGGGAGGGGTTGAGGTAGCCAGGGACTTGTATTTCAGGCGTAGCTATATTTTCGCTCCGATCCAGCGGATATCCGAAGGCACGCAGATTCGAAGTTGGTCCAAAGGAACTGACCGTCTTGGACACCACCTAGATCCTTCTTGGAGTCCAACGCCCCTTGAATGGCTGTCTCTAAACCCCGAGTCAGAAAGCACGAAAAGCCGTCACCTACAAAAGTTCGAGTCCCGAGAGACCAGGATCGATATGAGAGAGCACAAAGCGCGCGCTTATGTATACCAGGCGAGATGTAGCGCTATAGAATCGGATATGAACCACGCGATATGACATCGATGACGCCTCGCCTCGCCGGAAATTTACACCGGAAATTGTATGCGCAGCGCAAATGAGCTATATATGCAGTGTCCGCCGAGTGTATCTCGCCCAGGAAAGGCAAACGCCACACCGGAGGTGCTCAAGCAGGTGCTCATACATATTCTGTCATATTGGGTGCATCCGGATGCAGGGTGGAGACGAGGCCGCGTTTGGCTAGTAGCTGGTTGGCGTTAAAACTTCGGGACGATGGGAAAGGATAATCCGTTGGAAAACATACCGTATCACGGAGATGCGTACCATATCTGCTAATTGGGCGCTTGATTATCGATTGTCTGGCAGAGCCTCTGAGCTTGAAGTGTGCAGTTAATTGTCTTTACACATCGAAGCATTGGAAGAAGTGTGTTAGGTGGGCCTGGAAAACCCATAATAGGAGGAGTGAAAGATAGAACATGTTTTGTTGGTATCGCCGTACGCAAGCCGTGTCCATCTGATATCAGTTTGATTCTGTGGGTGCAATGATTAACGTTGCTAGTGTGTTTGCGCCTCACTGTGCGGCGCAGTCGTGATGTTTCGACGATGAAGGCGGGGAGCCTGAGAACGATAGAATTTTTTTTTTTTGTTCACGTTGCCTGACTGAGACGAGAGCAAAACGCTAGAAACAAGTCATAATTCATTGAAATGGACGATGGTATGCTTACATGCAAGTAGAGTATATAACGCGAAATGAAATGAAAGGTAGCACAACAAGCTCATTGTAATCTAAAAATGCGGGGAGAGGGGGCAGTGCCTGTCATTGTCCAGATGCGGGAATGTGGAGATGTGAAATGCACGATGTAGGTAATGCGGGGTGATAGTGATAGAAAATTTAAGAGATGGTGGCGAGACAATAACTTGAATGCGTGAAGTGAATACTGTATACTAGTAGTGGGTGTGGAGAACAATTGAAGACTAGGGCATCTAAATAGTAATACGTAGGGTAGGTGTAGAGGTGACGCTATAGACAGGGACGGGGTGAAGATCGACGCAGCGAGAGCTTCTTTTTGTGTGAGATAGTAGAGCATGGTATATGGAGTACTTAGTACGGGATTGCGTAAGATAGGTATATGATGGTATATGTATAGCGGCGTAGAGCTACAGAATGAGAATAGGGGCGGGTTGGAAAGGAAATGGAAATGACAGTGGCGTCGCGAGCACAGCTTGCGGGCAAAGGGTGTTGGGGGTAGGAGGGGTAGCGCTGTATACAGTGTGGTGTGTAGGTCGGGGAATGGTAGTGCACTAGAAGCTGCTCCTGCGTTTTCGCTTCGACTTGGACGGTGAATGGTGCTTGTTCCCACCTGTGAGGCCCGTGAAGAGACGTTTGAGCAGGGGCAGCTGCTTTGTCGGCGAGGTTTGGTATGCGGAGTACGGCAGCTGCGGGGCATTCTGCAGGGGGCGAATGACGGGGGCCGACATCGGTGGGTCAGGCATGGGCATGGGGCGCGCACCGAGGTCCATGCTGCCTCCGCGCGGGTTCGGGTTGGGCACCATAACGAAGCGACC
>JASFDH010001076.1:0-17108 GCA_036937195.1 Nidularia pulvinata
GGCGCGGCCGCGGGGGTGCCGTGCAAAGTCCGCACATACTCCGCCCCTCGAGCCTTCATTGATTTTAATTTACTTATACTCCCCCGGAAGCTCGTCGCCATGCTCGAGCCTTGATGTTCACGGACTCTGGCACCTTACCCAGCGTCGAAGGACTAAGTATTATATTGGAATGATACTCGAAACTCGTCCTACCCTGCCACTTCGAATTGACAAGACATTGAACGACACTGACGTGCCGGACTTCGGAGGGTGTAAACAAACTGCCTCTAATTCCGACTCCGCTGAGCAAACACCACCACCCCCAGCCCCGAGTTCCAAGGCGAGGCGCATCATGTTTTGTTCTTCCGGACCCGTCGTCAGCGACCGGGGCACCGCCCCCTGTGCTAATTATGCAATTTGTCGACTTTTGCTTCCTGCGCAGTGACGACCGCTACGCGTGCGGGGCTGCGATTCCCCAAACTCCTCTTTATCTCGTGGCGCGACTCCTCTCTGCGTCACCTCATTTCAGTGCTCAGCAGCACGAGTCACAACTACGACTGCTCTTGACTACACGACTGCAACGTCTCTTCGCGTCGTGTCATGACTACCTGCCACGAATGCACCTCCTCCCCGCTTTGTTTCAACTCGTTCAACTGCGTTCGCCCTACACCTTCCCATAATAATTAATTTCTCACCCAGGAGGCTCGTCCCTGCTGCCTCCTGCCCACCTCGAGGCACCGACTACTCGCTATTGGACATAGATAACTCTTGGGCTCACGCGACGGCCGTGCGCGCGGCCGATATCAGTCCCTTAGCTACCATAGCTCATAGATTGTAGATACACTATCTGCCAGGTGGGCGAGCGTACAAAGATGCCAAGGTCTAGGCAGAATCGCTGCGACAAAAGAGCACTCGCAAGTCTGAGACGCCCACCTGTTCTGGAGTCAATCGCGAATTCGTGTTCTCGGGGAAGGACATGATGAAGAAGCTGTTCGTCGCTACATCCCAGCTAGGGAACTTCTTCGCAAAAGGGTGGATATCAAGCATCGACGGGACGCACGTCCCGCCTCGACGGGCCGAGCCCCTGTTAGATCTTCGAGACGCGCCTCTGGGGCCGATGAGGCATTTCGAGCTGCTTGCTGGGTATTTTGAGGCCCACCTCGATGCTGGCGGGATGCTTTCTCGCCGCCGTCGCGTTATTCCTTGCCGCCAACGACATATTCGAGGCCATTAACCTTGGCCACGCCTTCCAGCATGCTATTTTCTGATCGACTTTTGTGCTATCTGTTCCATTCACGTGACTCTAAGTATTTCTAGACCCCACCCATATATGGCGTTACGCCATTCAGCTCTCCTCAAACTGCGGAGATGACCAACTTCTCAGTTCGTACCCTCGTATCGGACCACAACCCCCGCGTATCTTCTTTCTTCACAACCACAACTGTATACCGCTATGATTATACCGTCATTTTCAAGCCTTGACCCTCCTAGGCAGCGACATCTCCTGCCCGCCCCGTCCCCGCCCTCCTCTCACAGTGCTGCACTGAGTACCCAAGCCCGTGTGTCACGGCCCAAAACCGCCCAGCTACCTCTCTTTGGCCGCGCTCATCCCTCAATTGGTGACTCACGTCAATACATCATTCTACGCAGATGCTCATTAGCTTGCTCAAAAACTAAGTTCTGAACCCTACCTCCGTCTTCACCGCCAATGAATGAATTCCTGAAGCTTAACTACGTCTCTACCTCGCGTGGGCAGTGTGCGCCTGATGCTGGTCTCTGGACTTGGTGATGGGGTATATAAACTCTCTAGTGACTGGTCATGATGATGCCTCGCATCTCGCGTTTGCTGCCTAACGGTGATGCAGCGGGTCTCCCTGGATGATGCGATGCGCCTCCTTGTTCCGTTGCATCAATAGGCCAACTCTAATATCAAACCGGGGTGCGGGCTTGACGTGCTCTTAACCCCGTCCCGCTGTCTGCTCCGTTTCCGTTTCCGCCGCTAACGCTCGACCCCAGGTTGCGCAATGTCTAAAAGCCTAATTATTACAGTGTTCTGTGTTTCTGACTTTTCTGGTCGAGCATTTTAGTTATTTGATTGTGCTTGTGCGGCGCTTTTAACATTGCCAATGTGTATCCCGTACGGATTCCTGCTATCTAATAGGCCTGAGAATTTATTTCAATTTCTCTTTGTACTGCTTGCTGAATCTTTCTTTAGATTGTATCACACATCCAACCGCCTACGCCGCTGGCTTATCCCCTCACATGCGTTATCCACCTCGAACTTGGTACCATCTTAATGCATGTGATTTTCAGCTTATCGTTTCAGGAACGAGCAGCATTTATAAAAATATACAGCTATACCTGCTGACCTACTACGAGGTGGGGCATCGGAGGACTCAAGTTTATGGATTCTACGAGAATTCTATGTTCTTTATGGTGCCATGAATTCAAACTAAATCACCCAACTACTTTATTATAATTCGCTTGTTTTTTAGGCTTTTTGTGCAGCTAACGCTGCTAGAATCTCAACACTGATCTTTAAATTGCTCATATGGCACATTTATCTTCTATTTTATATGGTTGAATGCTCTTTCGGTTATGGTTTTTGTCTCATTTCGCATGTGAGATATGTGACCAGAAGGTAGTTCGATCCTGGGTTAAAGCATCGTAAGGAGGACGCCCCTTTTTTTTTTACTCTGCAAGGACAGTTCATATGCGATGAATATATGAATTGAGCTCTAAAGTTAAATTTACGAGCATGGTTGAATGGTCTAGTGGTTATGATTTCTGTCTCACATAAGTGCGATAAAATTGTTATGTACACAGAAGGTCCCCAGTTCGATCCTGGGTTCAACCATTTTACTGTTCTAGTGTATTGATTATATTTTTGACTGCAATAGCTCCGACTTCTGGAGCGTGCCGGCGCCTTGTAGAGCAATTTGGGATTACTTACTATTCACATGAAACACATCCATCCTTTAGTATCGATCCCGCGGGAACTATGGAATAGTATTTCCATATTTAAGATAATGTAATGCGGGATAAAGGCTCAAATGAAAATAGTCCCTTATACCTTCATCTAAATATATATACAGTGTGAAGTATTTTGACAATGGCCATTATCTCGGGGAATAGTAGCAACAACTCTTCTGCTTGTGCTGCTTCTACTAGTCCATGACTCAACAGCCAGCAGCAGCGCAGCCGAATGTTTGGCAAACGTGAGGTTGCAAAAAATGCCGGAAGTTGTTTCCTTCTTGGTGAACATTGATTTATTTTGCTTCCAGTTCTATCGCCCCGATCTCAACTAATATTCTTACTCGAATGAATTCTATGTTTTGCCCATAGGAGTCAATGAGAACAGTGATTCCTACTACCAGTAACCGGTAGTGAATTCCCGAGGCTACGAAAAAATTGTGGTGGAACACCAAAGCTAGCTGAGGTAAGTATCGGCCCTTTGAAGCCAGCGGCTCGATAGCAGGCATCATTCAGGCGTTGCTTCCTGGGGTCAACAAGCGGAAGTGAAAATACATAAGGATCCATAACACTCGATTTAGCCGCAGAGTTGTGAATCCTTGTAATACTTCGTGGACTCAGTTCACTATCAACGAATTGAACAAAGAAATGCTTCAGCCGGAGACACAATAATTGCTTGGCATGATACGCGCAAGTGCCACTGCAAAATGCTTGCCAACGCCGCCAAGTTTCAATAGCGATTTCTCACAAGAATCTTCCGAAAAATCGCAGGTAGATAGTCGCGTCTTCACTGCTCGCTGAGTTTTCCTTCTTGCACCCGTACTCTGGTGGTCTCTAAGCTATCCTTTTCTCACTCATGTTTGAACAATCAAGACGATTCTCACTTAAAGAACCCACGTTTAATAACAAGTATCAGAAAACATTCGGTGAAGGTATGCCCTCTTGAAATCGATTTCGAATTAGGAGCTGGCTGAAATATATTGTAGGCATTAAAATTTTATCCGGCCATATAGATTGCAACACCATACACGTGTTGTAGATAATCAACTCAATGTCATCCGGACACTCGAAAAGATGTTCTCGATGAAGTCATGGAGCGGTCGGGCCCAATGGGTTTTGGGAAAGCCACACTTATCCAAGCTATTTCGGAGGAGCTGGACAAACGCGACCGACCTGCAGCTACCTTAGTTAGGCGGTCGTGGATTCATCTATATTCGTACTAGGACTCGCCTATCAGTTGGGTAGGAATATTCCTGAGCTCAGGAATACGATCGACCAAATCATTATGCACGATATGGTCATCTTCAGGAAGTAAGCGATGTGTATCTATAGGAACAAGTATATCTCAGTCAGCGTAAGAACGGACTATAGTATATTGTAGTATGGTACATATGGGAACAAATATATCTACATAATGTAATCTGTAAGAGTACGAGAACACAACGAGACGGAGTACTCACCTCAGTCAGCATAAGAATGGACTGAAGTGGTACGACGTCGAGTACAAGTCTTATATACGAAGTGAAACAACTATGAAACAAGCTAAATAGATCATCACGAAAATTTAATGTGAAAGATATTTCCAGAGACGGTTGAAACTCAGCTAAAAGTGTGATATTACCGATAAGGCCTTGTTATCTTATATAAGGCATTGAAAGTTGCTACCTATAATCTCAATATAGTCTTTATTTCAAGACTTCGATATAGAATTACCTTAGTTTTATCTGAATTGTAGCATCTTACTACTTTTTGTAAACATAACCCATTAGTATAATTCTTCACAATAATGGGATTTTACTGCAAGGCCATATCAGTACTCCAAAGACTTATGACAAATACCAAATAACAGCATGATTACCCACCGGTGGGCTGACCAAAATTCAAAAGTCAGTTTGCATGCTTGCACTGCCCACACAGGATATAGTGTGAGTTGTGAGTAAATTAAGTCATTTGAGAGAACATTGCAATTTGAGTGAATAATTAAGAAATCTAATGCTATCAATTGTTAAGTTAAATGAAAGTGAAAGTTTCAGTAATATACATAAAAAAGTGTGTGCATAAGCCTACTAATACCTGCTACCATTGAAAAAAGGCATATTTTTCCGGTGTGGGAGGGGAATTTGATAAGACATTGTAATACTTTACAATCATTGCAAAATTGATTACAATTGTCACAAAATCAAAATCTTTGATCTCTGAACTTTTTAAAAATACTTACTCACCTTCTAAATTTTACAAACACTACTGTGTCAGATATTAAATTAAATATTGATATGCAATAAATGTACTTATGATACCAATTATTTTTCAGCTAAAAGTATATCTGTCTATATAAACCTAGACCCATTTTTCCTTGTTTTCCTGATGACTAAGTGCGAGAACTATATAGCTTTAACGCTGAATACTATAATACGGATATTTTGTGCATACCACAATAGCGCCGTACACGCCACTATACCGGCGGTTTGTTACTTCGACAGTATCCTAGGTATTCTGATTTTGCGCTCTGTAGTCTCCCTCCACGACTGGATGGGGCCGCCCAAAATCATAGTCGTCGACGGAATTGGTAACTGTGGAAGTGAACACGAGCAGTGCCACATCCTGGAATTAATCAGCATAACTGTCTTTCCGTGTCGCTTTCTTCTCTGCTTTATCGTCACCAGCACCCCAGAGTTTCATATTTCGAAATAGCTACTATTTCCAGCCCTTTACGATCACGTGAGCAGGATGAAGCTGAATTATGACTTCCTAAATAATGATTACGGAGTTGAGGGGTACTTCAAGGCCGAGCTTGGCAAAGGTTCGCACGTAGTGACTTGCACCCGGACATAAGCCAGTCTGAACGTGGCATCCAGGAGCTAGAGGCTCACGCTTCTGGCCAATTCACCTATGCGGACACTATTGTGAAGTTCGTCGATAGCCCATAACAGCTGCCCTCGAAAAAGCTCATGACCACTGTTTCGAGTTCGTCTGGTATTGTGATTGGACCCTTTTTGAATGAGGCGCACTGGATACTGAGTTATAGCATCGGCAACTGTGAAATTGTTTTTAACAATTCATGTACGAACCATAAACGATCCTTGAATGCTAGATTCATTCCTGTCCAAGCCGGAACCTTCTTGTTTTAATTATCGGCTAATAGTTAATTGCAATATAATAGCAAATAGTTTGTTATCACTAGCAAGAGGCTTTAGTCCGTTATTATCAACTGCAACGAACTGGCTATCTGAGGTCACCTGCAAAGTTGCTTATGAGGAGCAGTCTGAGGTCGAGGAAATGCTGGAGATGGAGCATTGGCAACCTGAGGAATTGAAGTCGTAATACAAGGTACATTCATGCATTAGTTGGATAACGTGCAAAAGCAAGTGTGCGACCTGATATTAATGTTCGACCAATCAGAAAATTTAATAAAAGAGAAAACTAGGTTGAATCACTTAACACTTCCACTGTCATACACAGGAATCAACGCAGAAACAATGGCAGCAGTATTTTCTACATCGTTCTGCATTCTAGCTAAGAATGAATTAGGATTTTTGTCCAGTTCATTCAAGATAAAGAAATGAAAGAAACATTGAATTTACACCTGCCTAATAATATTTGCTATCACTTAAGATACCATGAACACAGATAGATTTATAAGCTTACAAGAACCCGTTTCGAGGTCAATTATTCACGCTATGGATAGAAAAGAAGGGAGAAGGGAAACCGCATCAACAAATAGTTCAAAATATCAATTTAACTAAGTCGTAATCGCATAAGCGGGTAAATCAAGCACTTGCGCAAATGCTCCTTGTGCAGAAGTCAAAATCCCGCATATTCACGCAACCTTGCGTAGGCTCCCGGTCTTCAACCACAAAAACCTTCCTTATTCTTCCCACTGACAACAATATGGAGTAAATTAGCCACCTAGTCCAGTAGGTAATATATAGGATTGAAACTACGGTCGCCGAGTCGACGCTGACTTCCGTCTCTACAGCCGAAATCAAGCCACATAAGTGCAAACCCAACATATAATGGTGCCTGGAATGAGCGAATATCAATTATATACAGATATTATACATTAATACGCTTATATACGTTGCATGCAACTTGATCGTAGATACCCAAGTATCCACGCAAATCAGCAGCTGCCCGTCTGTTATTCTGTCATGACGTGAGCATAAAGACAGCGTGAGCGTACCGCGGTGTTATCCGTGCGTAATTTAAGGAAGTGGATAGCTCCCGAAGATAGACACAAGAATGTGGGTAACACATTTTTCGCTACTGATAATCAAATCTGTGCGATTGCTTAGGTGAGCTGATATGGATGCTGCAGGAGGAGAGGTAAGAGTATATAGCATTGACACATTCAGGTAGAAGAACCTTGCTTTTGAAGAAGGTCAAAACAAGCACGATGTCGAACATCACCGACTTCTACCGACAAAAGGGAGTTTAATCGGTGATTTTGTCAACGCATGATATGTGCTGTGAGAATAATATCCGTCATTTATCTGAGTGAGAACGGAGATGCCAGGGCAATGTTCCAGTGATTCTTCACTTACTGCGAGAGAGGTGGACGTATCGAGGTTTTAAGAAGTCCCGACTCTCGAGAAGACTTCGTATAATTTAGACGGCCGGCAATTGGGTTTCTTTTAACAATGCGAAAATCTCCTTGAAGGGTATTTTAAGTGGACTAGCATGCTTCAGAATAAGATTTGCACGCGAGCATTTGGGCGGAGGCTTTACTGCAAAGTCCGCGACATGCCACGCATACGAATCACGATCGAGAGAGCTTAAAGTAGAATATCACGGGTATTCAAGTATACAAATGCATCTTGTCCTGGGATTCGTGCGTAGCATGTGCAAGCGTGAGGTGATGTGCGGACTGAGACGCGAGCTCCATGGAAAGTAGTTTTGGAAAAAGTCGGTCTACGGGAGAACATGCAGCATATCGCCTCCATTGTATATAACGGTGCAGTGTTAAATTACCTAGTCTTGCCTCATACTACAATCAAGGTACAACCTCTACTCTCTAAATCGTGGTCGTGTTAGATATGGCAAAAGATAATAGTGTTTAGTACTTAACCTTGAATCTTAAAATATCCCCGAGCCTAGTTATTGCATTTCGGAGTCGGAGTATGTTCCACGGACGGGAGAAGAGTCTAAGACAATAAACAATTGAACTGTTGCGGCGTTGGTGTCATATCTTCAGCCCAGCTTCTGAATAGCCGGAGAAACCGAAGGCACGTAACTTATTGGAAGAGCTAATAAGTACCGTCCACAGGCCGTACTGCAAGCAAGTTTCAAGTACGTCATGCATTGCTGCTAATGCTTGCTGCGAGGAGGGGCGCTTACAGAGGACTATTATTAGCAGCTACTGAACAGTGATACATAGAGTTATTCCTGGCACGCACCCAAAGCTGATAAACCGAGTTAGACTTAGCACGGGCGGTACATAGACCTTAGCTAACTTTCGTTCTATAATTGCATATACAGCTTAGCAGGCGAGGGGATACTGAGAATGGGCAATGATGAAGCTTCAAAGTTCCCGGCCTAGACCACCCTCCACAGCCCCATGTGCTTCCTGAGCTTGCCCCGGCTTCCTGCCGGACTCAGCGCAAGCTGACCTGGGGTAATGACGGCAAATAAATGATTCACCGGTGGGTTGAGTGAAGATACTTAGCAGGTTAAGATGGACGAGGAATGGAAAGCCGCATACACTGATTATGATCATGATGGTGTTGTGAGCTTGTGAGGGGATGATGACCATGGATCTGGTGCATGCGATAAGCAAAAGTGATAGTTATGATGACGAGTGGGACCTGATGTTACTGATGAATAAATAGGGTGATGTGAGGGAGGCATGAGCTTAACCTCGAGTCACAGCATATCTCCTTGAGTGTAGGCGCCAAGCTAGGTTATGTGGATAGATCGATGGATGGGACATGGCTTAGAAGAAATGTTGCAGACAGCAGTTTGAGCGACTTGCGAAAATCTGCACCAGTACCAGCGCTGGGAAGGGCGGAAGTAGGACGCCTCCGTCGCGGTCGAGGAAGGCAATGCTTCGATAGGTAATATAGACATGTCGAGCGAGAAGCGAACATGGGGGTTCTATTAGTGTCGTGATCGGTATTCTTTTACTTCCAGCTTCGGGAGCCTATGCTCCACGTTCCATAGTATGTGTTCTATGTTCGATACACTATGTCCTGTGATCGATGATTTATGTTTTACATTCCAAAATTATGGATTTCAAGTTCGTGAGGCGTACCTTTTAATCTCTTTCCTACATTCTGGGCCCCAAGCTTGTATCGTGCAGCCCGTTCTAGTCCGAGGGAGATACCACAAAGGACAAGTGAATATATGCACGTCCAGATGATCACCAAGCTAAAACTCGAATCGCAGCTCCTGAAGACATTGCTTATATTAGCATGACTGAGAGCTAATAAAAAAAGTCTTGGACGCCCATGGGGCGAAATTATATGGAACATGCCGGCGCAAAATTTGCATACCGCTAAGCACTAAACGTAGAATAGTTGCATCCGGATAATAGAAGCTCCAGGTCGGTTACGAAGTAAAGGGATCGGCATGCGACCCTAATGGTTAACAATGGTGTTGTACACCTAACACTACCTCTCCCAATTCGAGGCAGCAGAAAATCGACATCGACTGGATCAACTTGGTAGGACGGAAGGTTCCTGGCTGCAGTTGCGTTGAAAATGAATCCATATTGCGTTATCGAGGCTCTAAAGTATCTTCATTGTGCTTGTACGATCAATGCACCGTGTCAAGCACAGTCTGCACGCACATTATCTGCCCATCGTTTCAGTGAGCACGGAGCGGCGATGCATATACTCCACGCGCACACATGTGGGTGTGATGTCCAAGAGCCGCGCGAGCACCCACTTACAACCGTCAATGGATAGGAGGCGCGTGGCTCCCAAAAAAGTAGCGGATAGCCAACTTAAAGCGCGGGTGTGTCATATGCCAACTGACGCCCTATTTATGCAACAAGCAACGAATGGAGGGATACATTATCCAGATTGCGGTTCAGCAGCTGAGCTGTGTTTGAATTCTTCTGAGGTGGGATAGAGGGGCTAAAGACTGCAGATGGACGAGGTCCTATGATCCTCTCGAGACGGAGAGCAGAGCACTTGGGCGGGGGAGAACAAGCGTGCAATATAAGGCACACTGCTATCCAAAAGTGAAGTCGATCGAGATACACAGAAAGCTGGTCTGAAAATTCGACCCCGAGACGGATACTTCTCCGGACTCGGTGTGAGCTATCACCGCTGGATGAGCGAACGATTCCCTGGAGTTAAGAGGTCAGACAACCAATGGCACTCGAGAATCCAAACAAAAAACATATAGACATGGTTCTCACGCGCAGTGGTGGTGGGATTGGGGAGGCTGATGCTGAGATAAGAGTATGCGCGATGCTGAGAGCGATAGGCCAATGATAACAGTAAGGCGGCGATTGGCCGTGCGACCACGATTTGGAAAAGACCCAACAGCGATGATGACGGAGAGAATCATAATGAAGACGTCAGACGTGAAAATATATGGTAAAGACATTGTCGAATTTGCGGCGAACCCACTGGGGAATATGAACTTCACCCCAATGGTGACACCACAAAACAACTCGCAATAAAATGGCGAAAGGGCGGCCCTTCTGATGCTAGACAGACGAGATGCGCCGATGACCAACTCCTAGCGCAAGCAATGAAGCGCCCTCTTCTCTGGACGTGAAACGAGGTCGTGCAGAATGAATAAGATAAGGGCGTGGGATTGAATTCGGTAGGGGGAGCGAGGACACGACAGAACAATCTCCGACCCGCTGAACGGTGATTCGTGCGAACGAGATCCGAGGTGCTTCCGCTGCACATCGGCGACGGATCGTCAAAGAAGCAGGTAGATAGTCTGCATCGATCATTCAGGGATGGATGGATGGATGGACAGGGAATGGAGGGGATGATGTTGATTGGGTCGAAACAGAGTTACTGGTCGAACAGTGAATGTTGGAGTTCGGAGCTCGGTCAATGGTGCTTCCGAATCGACAGCCTGCACCAACGGAAGCGGTTAATTCTCACTGCTATTGTATGGGATTATGACACTGCCTCTCTTTCGTCGTCGTATACAAATAGAAAGATATTTCGTACTGATTCGATGACTCACGAGAAAAGCTGGACAGGTTCTGATTCGTCTTCGAAGAACCCCCGTCATGACGTGCTGCGTCAGAGCGAGAGTTTGGGTGATGTGATATAGTCAATTTTAATGATCTGGTAATGCTGATTCGTGAATCAGAAGCACACTGAGGCGGATACTCCGGGTATGTAGGGGACCGTTCCATCGAAGTTCCATCCAGACAAAGGGACGTCGTTGGTGATGCAGGTTAACAGGAGTCAGGAACGCTAATGTCGTCGTGTAGGGAGGTAGCGTTGCTGGTGGGAACAAATAACGTTGTCGACAGGCAAGTTAACGTAGACATTGACAATATTAACGTAGGCCTCGAGAACATTAATGTAGTCCATCAGGAACGTTAGCTAACCCCCCAGTAAATCGGATTTGGAACAGGATCGGCAGGGATTCTGTGCGTTTGTTCTCGAGAGCAGAACGTTACTACGCAACCCCTGGCAGAAAGGTCGCTTGGAATAATTTTAAAGGTGGGGTTCTGATTCGGCTTGGGAGCGGGATCGACAGGGACGGCGCGGGAAGACGCAACCAGTACGTACACGGTATCAAACGCGATGAGGATGAAGGAGCATTCATGGTGTGGATGATTAATGCGCAGTACTTACGGCCGAGCATAAGGATCCAGAAGCTTATGTACAGCTGTAGCCGAGCGGCGGGAGAGGAAAAAGGCCGGGACCTGAGAGCGGGAGGCTTCGGATTGGGTCCGCACAAGGAGGGAGTCATGAAGAAGATAAGTAAGCTAGCGAGTGATCGATCCTGATTTTTGGGGGAACGCAGCGAAAGGGCAGGATGCCAATGGCCCTTAGCTCAGCGAGCAACAGGCGACAGTGAACGTGAAGGATTATCCAATAGGAGTCGTGCCGTTGAATGTCGAATTTATAGAGTAAGCATGGATGAAAGACGGACGGTAGGGGCTGGATGACGTTGACCCCGACTCGGGGGGCGGGAAATATGGATTTCCGGTGTCTGCTTTTTGGAAGGCCAATTAGTAAGGAGAAGCATGAAAAAACATGGAAGGAAGAAAAGAAAGAAGGAAGGAAGAAAAAGAATGCGGAGGGTGGAAAAATGTTACTGGCAAAACTCGGCGACGGGGACTTTGGCAGAACTCGGAGACGGGGACCTTGGTATTGGTAGCAAAGAAGCATAGAAGAAAGAAAAGAAAACGGGCAAAACTTGTATGCGCAGCTCAGCTTGCCGCCCCTCTGAGCCCCGAGACGTCAATCGTGATCGCCGGCGGAGAGGAACGGGGGTGAAGGAAGGCCTTCGATCGTAGAATGCCGGCGCTTTCTATGTCATATAAGTCGACATTCGACCTAGAAGCTGGGGCACTGGAGTTGGACGTGGAGGGGTTTTGGAATGGAAAAACATGGAATTGGATATATAAAAAAACTTGGGGGGATGGCAAAAAATTGAAAAACGTGCCAGTCACTTCCAGTCACTCGAGGTCGATCGCCCGCTGCTCGGTGCTATGTTCGGCCGGGGGCGATGACTCACGAGCGAGCGGGAGTGTCCATCGAGGCGCAGTGTGGGAGCCCAGTGGCCCCGATATCGTCTGTCAGGGCATCCATCCATGATCCATCCAGCAAAAGGGAGTAGGAAGACAGACGAGCGCTGACTCGAAGACAAAGGACGAACGGCATCCCGCATGTCGTGCGCAGGGCCCGATTTGTCCGGGGTCTTCCATGCCGCCACGTGGGGTGCCTGCGTCCCGCCGCCGTCGAGCGTGCTAGGCTGAAGGTTCTGCGCAGAAGGGTGGTAAGCTCACGTCGCCCGAGGGGCCGATGGGGGGGTCAGATTGAATCCTCTCCACTACTGTATGTAGGTGATGAATTAGCACATCGGCGTAGGGAAATAAAATTCAGGAACAGGAGCATGACGAAATGCTACACAAACCCCCCCCCACCTGCCTTGTAAAAAACAAAGACCAAAACCAAAAATAATAATTAGCGAAGCTGATAAATTAATTATTATCATCCCCTCTTACGGATTTTCCTCCCCCGATTGCCCACTCCGATATGTGCATAGATCTAGATCTCCCCACCCCCGATTGGTGTTTGTTGTTGTTCTTCCTCCCTCCCTCACTCTCACTCGCTCGTTTGTTGACGTGCTGCTGTTCTGACCTCAATTGTGCTGTGAACCTTGAAGTCAGACGTGGTCTCTCTCTCCTCTGCTTCCTCATCCTCGAATTCCTATCGTCCCGTGGTGAGCTAGACAATACGACTGCTACGACCTTCAAGCTCTAGCCCGACCCTACCGACCGACTAACCGACCGACCGACACCCTGCCCCCGTACCGACGTATCCACGTTTACGCCGACACCTCCACCTCCATACCTCCACCCCCATTCTTACACGACACGAAGACACGACACGACAACCATTCAACCATGGACTTCCCGACGAAGAACACACGGACCTACAACAGTAGCAGCAGCGCCACCACCACCGCCACCACGACGGTGTGCATATCTGCCGGCGAACCGCAGCAGCACGGGGGCGTATCCCGCCTACGGAGGGTGCTCTCGAGTATGCGGATAGGGAAGTCATTACGGTGAGTTGTGCTTTTCGTCTGCTGGGGTGGGGCTGCTTCTCCTCCCCTCCCGTCTCCCTTCCTTGCTCCCCGCTTCCCACTCTGTTTCCGGGTCGCTCGGGGCCAGGTACGCGCCTCCTTCCCGCCCTGGGTGCATCCTTCATTGTATTCACGATGACCAATGTCCGGGATCTGGGGTGCTTCATTTCCCTCGTCCTACCGCTCTTTAGTGTCTATTATTCGTCCTGGGCTGTACACAGATGCTGATATTACCTCGTTTACTGCAGAACACCGACATCGCACATATTTACACCACGCCCGAAAAAGTGAGCCTCTCTCCTCCTATACTTTCTTCTCTCTTCGCTTCTTCAACCTGTTACTTCTGGTTACTTCGTTTCTGCGTTCCTTGACCCGTTTTCTACGTTCCTTAACCCATTTCTGCGTTTCTCCTTTTGCACGCCCTTCGCACTTCTCTCTTTAACCCTCCGTGTTTCTGGACTCTTCCTACTTCCCCTTCCCTTCCCACCCCGCCCACATTCTCCGTCCTTCGCACCATGTCCTCGTCGTCCGCGCCCGCGCTTCACCCTCCTATACCCGGCATCCCACGCACGCCCGCCCGGCCCCGGAGACCCCGCCATGGGTTACGAGCTGCGTACAAGAAGGGAAACAGGGGCCACATTTCTGCACAGGGGGCAAGGTTCAGGAGACAAGGTGGCTGCTGGCTAGTGCTGTCGTTGTGGTGGTGGTGCTTGTCGTCGTCGTCGTCGTCATCGGGAAGCGACGGGGATATTCACGGACTGCCAAGGCGGCTTGGGGCTTGGCAATGTGTGCCTGCAAGTTGAGGAGACAGGGGATTTGGATGGGCGGTGACGTTGGCGGTGGGAGTGGTGATTGAGATGGGAGTGATGGGAGAGGCAATGCTGAGAAGGCTGATGAAGAATATCGGGGACTTCAACGGGACAAACAGGAACTCGACCTCGACCTGTATTCACCTCCCCTGCACCTCGTTTGCACACCTCCTACGCAATCCAGTCAATACACCCCACCAGCGGCTCTGGCCTATGGGCGCCAGCTACCCATTCACCCCATGGGGACCACCCAGGACGCTTTCGCCGATGTTTCTCCGCCCCTTCGGCACCTCCCAGTTCCCTCATCACTGGGGTGTGATCGATCATCCTATACGACAACATCATCATCCTCACACAACAACATCATCATGCTCGTAGGATATCATCAAGCCTCCGTTCATCCGAATGATGTGTGCACGCCCGTCAACATCCACGAGCGTGGTGTATGCGCTCGCGGGTCCGGTGCCCACGGCGTGTCATGACGGCGGTGCGCCTTGTTGTCTCCAGCACCCTTGACCCATTGTACCGTTGTCAATATCGCGTCCCGCGCGTCGGGCTCCCGCTCTCCGCCGGCAAGAGTAACATTGCCTGTGATAGCTACTTTTCACTACTAGGACCAGGCAGGAGCACAGGAGCACAGCATCTCGTTATCTACTAGCACCAGCGCAGCGTCTCCTCACCCATCCTCATTCGCCACTTCTTTTGGTCGCCACGTCGTCTTGACTATCGTGGGTGCAGCTTATCGCGACCCATCAGCACTACTGCCCTCCACTAGCACCCTCTGCAATGGCAATGGCTTCACTGCCTCGCCTTTTTGATGGTACGGCCCAGAAGGATGAGTCACCGCTCTTCTCTCGTGGGCGATCCTCGTGTATGAGGGGGTGATTCTTCCGTGGGGGCTTCTCCGTGTGCGCGCGGGGGCGGTTCTTCTATGTATGGGAAGAGACAGTTCGTCGCTCTTCTTTCGTTTCTTCGTGGACGGGGATGATGCCTCCATCATATCATACTTAGTGGACAGGGTCGTCATGAGCGTAGGGAGGCCACTTCGTGGCCGGGACGTCGTGGTCGTCCACAATCAGTGGGTGGCGTGTAGCAAATTCGGTTTCTTGATGGGTCTAGGTCGTGGTTCGAGCTCACGCGGCATTCCTCGTGGACGGAGCTAAAGCGGCATTCCTCAGGGACGGCGGGAAGGACGTCTTCTTCCCTGGTATTCTTCCGTGGACCTTCTTCCCAGGTGGAAAGGTGTCACCGTTGAACGAGATGGTATCGACGAGGTTGCGAACACCGAGTAGGCGTGCGATGTGACGCATACTCTTCTCTTTGTCGTCGACGTGGTTGCAGCGCACTCGATTGGTCTACTGTGCACAGCCAGCCTCGGGAATGCAGCACGTTCTCCTCTCATGCCGCTCAATCTCGCATCCACCAACACGCCCCCCCCTCGCGTGACCGCGTCCTCCTTCTAACTTCATTTCCATCCGCGTCAACTTCAACGTCTCATCCACGACCAACTCCCGTCCCGTCATTAAAACCCGGTTGTCCGCTCCACACCTCCAAGCTCCGGGTTTGAAGTCCGGATCGGGGAGGTGGGGTCTGCCGATGCGGATGCACCTTTCCTTGGTCCTTCTTGCTGAATATTTGAATCGCGATTCCCCGTTGGATCCGGGACACGGACAGAAGTTGGCTCGTCGGGGGGTACATGCTTATTGCTTCTTCGGCGCTTCCTACCCCGGGTTGGTATACGTGCTATGCCTTGCTTCTCCCCCTTCCTCCTACTCCGTTCGGACGCGCACCGATCTACGGCGCACCTACCCACCCACCTCCGCCGTCGATGCCGTGTTGTGTGCGATGATCGCCTCATCGGATCCTGGTACCTCTCGTTCAGGTACGGGCGACGCGCGCTTACTTGGGTAGTTCCTGAGTCGAAGCACCAGAATCGGGTTGGGGCTTCTGGTGGGGTTCTGGTGTTCTCCATATTGAAATTGAGATGGCGGTTAGGGAGGAGAGGGATCGCGTGGCGTACAGGGGGAGGAGGGGATTTTTTTCATTGCTTGAGCGATGTGGATGGGCTGTCGAGTGCAATGGTGTTGTTTTGTCGTTGCGGTTCTCTTTCTTGGTTTTCTTTTATATTATTATTTTTTCTCCATCTCCTTTTCAATTATTTTTTTTTCATTACTCCGTGTTACCTGAAACAGAACTGACCACCGCATTCCTCTTCCAGGACAGCACGATCCCTCACATCTTCCGCCTATGCACAATCCACCGCCCTCCCCTACCTCCCACCAGAACTATGGGTCCTCATCCTCCGCCACGCCACCATCCCCTACACCCTCTCTGCCTGCCCCACCGGTCCACGCAGCGACACCGACCCCTACCCCGTCTGTGAGCCCTGTTCCGACCCCGACGAACCCGTTTCTTTCCTCCGTTTCCCGCACAGCCACTCTCACCTCTCACAACGCCTCGCGCTGTACAGCGCTGCGATGCGCTTCAAGGCGAGCCTGCGCCTCGTGTGCCGTGCGTGGAACGCCGTTGGAGAGGAGGTGCTCTACGAGAGCGTGTGGATCAGCTCAATGGGCCAGGCGGGGCGCCTGGCGGGCGTCCTGCGGGGCTTTG
>JASFDH010001077.1:0-17097 GCA_036937195.1 Nidularia pulvinata
TATGTGGTATCCAGTGCAGCAGTAAGCTAGAGAAAGAGAAAGAAATGATACAGAGTCCATACAAGAAATGAATCCACGGCATGAAAGCAAGCCCCAAACGCTCACTGACCCATGACTAAGTGAAAGAAAAGAGAAAAGGCTAACTACACTAAATAAGTACAACCATATGTATCATCACCGCAGATTCGTCATATAGCTCGGCGGCGGCGGTGACGCAGCCCTGCGTGCCGCCTGCTGGTGTTGCACCTCATCATCGTGCATCGGCGAAGATGTGAATGCCGTCCGGAACGTCGCATCTGTTGGCTCCTGCGCGTGCCCACGGCGCGCATACGGGTCCGCGGACGCGTCAAACGGGCTCGAGTACGCATACGTATGCGGGGTCGGCGTCGCGGGCTCGTGCCACTCTTGCCCGCCGAACGACGCCTGCGTTGGAGTCTGAGTATATTCCGTGGATGCGTTGAATGGTGCGTTAGGATACGGGTGGCGGTGGTGAGGCACAGGATTAGCGTGTGCCGGGGCTGCACCAGTGGGGCGGGGTGAGGAGGACGCGGAGCTATGTGGAGAGGCATGTGCGCGCATCGCGCCCATGTCCCAATCGACCTCGACCGTGCTCTGTCTTGCGTGCGAGGCGTCTTGTTGCTTGAAAGGGGTCATGGACGCGCGCCGCGGGGCGGGTGCGTACAAGTTGGGGTCGGGCGCGTAGCCAACGGCATTACCGTGCTTGTCCCATTGCTGGTAGCGCGTTTGGCCGGCCTCGGTAAGGGGAATGTCGGAGTCAGAGCCGTTGGGGTTGAATCCAATGGTGCTTGTGGACTCTGCCTCGCTGGCGGAGTACATGGGGTGACCACTGCGTGCGAGTTTGCCTTGCCTGTCATAGGATGCATTGAGTAAGGCTGCACTTAATAAGATAGGAATAAATTGCTTACCGCGCTTTCCGCCGTTCATAGATGACTTGCGGCTTCGCTTTGTTCATCATATGGATGATGTACCACATAGCTAAAATAGTGATAAGGAAGGTAACCGCAAGAACCACGTCGCTGATGATCGTGCTCTTCTTGTCCGTAACACCTACACACAACGCAGGGAATTGTCAGTCCAAAGATCTCGGTATCACAAGTCTGATCAACCGACCTGTGTTGGACTGCTCCAGGATCACACCGAGGTATACAGTGATGAATTGCTTTGGCAGGGACAGAATAGCAGCGATGCAGAATACGATAATTCCCATACCACAGGTGGAAAAGATAGCCGTCGTAACTGTATATGCAGTCAATACGTTTCTCACTGAATTATAACATTTAAATCAAAAAACGCACAATGGCCGGGTATAGCACTTAATCGTGCAATGAGAGCGATTTTGAAACCGCCATCGCGTACGACTTTGGCTAGGCAGGCATACGAGAGCTTCGTCCGTTCGAGTTTTTCGCCGCGGGCTCGACAACAGTACTTGAATGCACTAAGTCGCTGTGAGTGACCGGAGAACAATGGGACCATGTGGAAACACGTACTAGAAATTGCCCACTTCACCGAGGAACGTGCCGGCGCAAACGATTGCAAAGCCCACCCATAGGCCCCACACAAGTCCGCAGAGAATGGCGACAATTTCATGTCCGAATAGCTGGGGGTGATACGGTCAGGGTGTATGTAGGGCGTGCGATGGGATGGATACGCACAGGAGGGAAGGATATGACGAAGAGGATGGCTATGGGAACAAGCCAGCCGGCTTTGAGGCTTCGTCACGTCAATACAGAACCAACGAATGTAGGAGGTCATGGATGGGCTCACTTGGATAGCCATCTCGTTGCGGGTGTCAACCAGGTCACGATTTGCTTGTGATAAATCGTAACCAGAGCAGTGATAGTCAGAATTATGACGAATATGATATAGTACCCTGCACAACTCGTCAGCACGTTCACCGATAGGAGTACAAGCAACAAGGAACACGAACATAACCATTCCCTCCTTATCCAGAACCTCCACTTCGTGAACGACTTCCAATTGATCGCCCCGCTCTGTAGTTCCTTCAATTCGCTGGGCGTTGGGCTGGGCGTGCGCCCCGCCAAGCGTGCCTCCTCTACCGCCTTTGGATCACGGTACGTCGAGGGTGCAACGGTAGTATTTGAGTTCGAATCATATTTGGTGTTCGCTTGGAACGGGTATGCATTATCATTAGAGTTCTGGCGCGCGGGCTCGTACGCTGCTGCCATGGTAGACGCGGAAACTCGAAAGAGGGGAAGCCGGCTTCCAGAAGAGCTCGAATTGAGCAGGTGACGCCGAGGAAAGTTAAGGGAGGAGGGACAGCTGCGGACTGGAGGAGGAAGGTAATATATGTATATTCCGGCGAGAAGAGAACGGGCTGGGAACTTTGAAGAGGCGTGCAGCTAGGAAGGGATGTGGCAAGGCGCGGCAGGTGGTGGTTACCAAACTGCGCTGCCATCAAATCCACGCACGCCCGTAACCGGTGTATCCTGTGCTGGCCCTCCTCCCCATGCAATTGCCCATCCGTCCTTTTGTCTACCCAAATAAAAATATTCCGCTCGCATGGTCCATCCATGCAGCCAGCCAGAGCCATCCAACTCTTGGGTTGGATACTGAGAATTGGAGAAAATAATAAAACAACTTCGACAGACAATGGCTTGGCACTCATTGTAGCTATTTTTAACGAATGTGCGCTGTACACTGCTTTTGCCACGAGCGCTCCTCCACAGTCGATCATGATGATAGCATTTGTACACCTGCTTCAACTCGAAAATCCTATATAAGGGTACTATTAGAATACCGTAGCCCTTCCCACCTACCGAAAATCAACCCCCGAGTTCAAGTAAACACCGAAGCTCCTTGCAATGGAAATATATTCAAGTTTCCGGCTCCACCACGATATGAATCAGGATATGAATAGGAAACCCTGGTCCATCTGTTCGTAAATGGAGCTGCTGCGCTTCAGAGACATAGCCTAGCAATCCAACTTTGTTATCATCTAATCTCCCATAAGCAATGCTCGCGTGTAATTGTGATATCGCGAACTCCACTATGATTTTGTGTGTGATATCCAGTAACTTGCGGCTTTCAGATGTGTACTCAAGCTCGTTGCAACAAAGGCTGTGATAAAACTTCTCCAAAAAAAAGATGAGTTTGATACACTAAGTTGAGATCATACGCACCGACCCGTGCGGATAACCTTGCACTTCGGGAATCGGAGCACTCCCCGGGCGTGCAAGCAACATCGTAAAAACATACCCGTAATAATTCCTTAAGGCCCTGAAGAGACTCGAGAGGGGTTATGGAGTTATGTTGTGGGCCCAGCCTGTAAGCTATAATGGTCGCAAAAGAGAATCAATCAGAATCATATATGCTACCCAGCGCTCAATCGTAAAAGTCAAGAGACTGATACAGTGCTTTGCATTGCCGTTTGCACAACGACCGACACGGCGGAAAGTTATTTGCATGTGTTGACCTGGGAGTCCGGCATGTTCAGCTAGTTGATGTGCTTGCGATTGTTCCTGTGTTCATTCTGCACCTCCAAGGCTGAAAAAAAGTTTTCCGGGTCGGCTTGCAGCTTGGTTGTTTCGAGCACCCATTTTGTGCTTCTCTAGGGTGAAAGTAGTGGAAGACGACGTTTTCTGCTGTTCAGTATATGCTAGGCACCATCAAAGACAACATATGGACAAATACATTTTCCCAACATTCAAGTGCAAACAGCAATGCAAAGCACTGTAATGTTCTCGCCAAGGATAGCCGTCACCACGTGATTTTATTTACTCTACACGAAGCAACCAAATAACGGGCCGTAGAAGGAAGTCTCTGGCTATGGCTTCATAGAACATGCAATCATTACATTCCACCCGGTTTTCGAACATGTCGCGCATTCCTCAGTCCTCCTTGTCCCACTTCTCTCTCCGGCTCCTAACCACATTCATAAGTTGGGTGTAGGCTCTGCAAGCCCCACCCCATGTGTGCGCACCCAATCTACAGCGCGATCAGCAACCCTGTTCAACCTGAAGCTCGAACCCGCTTTACCGAGCCTCGATTCCTGGATGCGTCCAACGATAAAATCTGCGCTGGCCCCATTGAAACCAATGTTCCCGTCTCTATGACTAAAATCGACTTTCCTGGAAATCCACTTAGACCGATTATGCGCTTTCAATTCCGATGCTGAAGACCCACTGCAGGCCCGAATCTAACTGCCTGAATAGTCAGTCCATAGGCCACAAGATCTCGACAGAGTTAACTTGAAAGACTCGTATGGCATTCTATCAACTGCATTTCTTTAATTTTCTACTTTGCCCAGATATGTAACAGCCAACCTAAACAGGTCAGCTTATCAGCCCAGCGTGTGTTCTAAAAACAAACATACAGGGTAGATGTCTCTCTCACACGCTGATTACGTTCAAGAATCATTGCGATATCGGTTGAGCATCGATTATCTAGGTTCCTCTTGACCGTGATGAATACTGCCAGTACAGATAGTCCTAAGCTCGAGGATGTCATTAGAACGGCTCAAAAATCACCGCGTTTACGCCAGGTGGCGACGAGGCTGGTTCTCAAGGGGCAGGAGGTGAGTCCGCCCTCTTTAAATTTCCCAAGGAACAGTATGAAAAGCTCTCCACTTCAATACAGATAAATGAAGCAGCAAGTCGCGGATCCATACCCGATCTCCAGGATTTGCTGGACATCATGAGATTGAATGCCGACCTCGAAGTATCACACGTATTTCTTGCAGCCATCCAGAGCAAGAAGTGCGATACATCCGACGGCAAAGCTGCTAGTTTCAGCAACCAGCAATGGACGAGGGTGTGCTTGTGTCTTGAGGGAATTGCACGCAGTATCAAGTTCGCTATCACCAAAGGACAAGAAAAGGCGTTGAAGGACGGGGTCATTTCAGCGTGGGACAGTATCTTTTCGTGCATGAGCTGTATGTTCGATGCTATTGTGTTATCGGAGACTCCGAGGGGTGCGACTCAGAAGAAAGCTATTCAAGAATATAAAGCTTTGCGCTGGCACGCAGTCGATTCTATCACCTGTATTCTCTGTGCCACTATCCGTCTCGGCCCCACACTTCATAAGCTCGTTATTAGTACGAAGGGGTGCATACGAATCGCCACGCAGCTGTGGAATCTTTCTGAATTCGAGGGTCGGGAATCAGAAATCATTACCATTCCTCCTCTGCTCGTGTGTGTAGCTGCGATCACTGATTTTATCTTTGAAGATGGAGGCAAAGAGGTTTTATCCAACTTGCACACGCTGGATGAAGATACGTCGTATCAATTTGGATCATTCCTGGCTGCTTTCCTGAACTCTGTAATGAAAGGCATTCCTGGCACGTCCCCCGATAAGGTGGATGGCTGCTTCAAACAAGCGGATGAGCTTATCCGTTTGATGCAATCTCTGTGTTCGCCAGCTACGCCTCGGCATGTAGCTCTACTCCAGGAGAAACGCGTTATACAAGCATACACACTTATGATTTCTCTCGTCTTCGATAGACTATTTCTTGGAACCCTCACAATGCCAAAAAGAGCTTTAAATCTGGCATTGACTTGGTTGATGAATGTTTTCAACTGGATCGACTTCACAGGTGATTCTAAGTCGCCGACAAACTTGTTTCTCTTCGATTCCATGAGGGCGGGTTTGACTTCCGCATTGGTGAAATGCACCCCACAAATGTATATTCACGATGTGAATGAAAGCACAATTACTCGCGTCACAGAGATCATCTCCACATTCTTACCCCGATGTATGGTGCATCGTTATGCACTTAGAACGGCGATTACCCACCTACTTAATCCTAGTACCAACTTAACTAGTCTGTCGGAGGAGCCGAACTGGGCAGTGTTTCTATCCGTGCTCTATGAATATAAAACCCTGTACAAGAAATCAGTTTTTTCTTCAGTCTTCTGCGAAAGTTTCGGAGTGAGTACATAAATATATATTTGATCTTTACACCACGTTCTGATATTGGAATTCTAGCATAAATCAAGACCTATATCAAGCTGGAGGCCAAAGGTCCTGCAATGCAAAGGTTGTCACAGGGTCAATTATTGCTCCAAAATGTGCCAGAAAGCAGATTGGGAAAATGGGCACCGCACATATTGTAAAGCTATTCAACAACAGGGTTTGCGTGAGTCCTGCATATAGTATATTCTCAGTAGGGATACTACTAATCAAATACGGTAACTATTTCTTCATTGCAGAGGGCAATGCCGAAAAGGAGGCATCCGGTCCACTCGACCGCGCTTTCCACCGATATCTATGCCATTATTACATGATACGACGACAGGCCGATGTCACAACTCTTTTAGCACGTCATGCACGCGAAACAGGCTCTTCGCCTTCAGTCATCGTCATCGATTTTGCTACAACCCCGGTCTCTGTGAGTGTGCAGTCCGTCAAGCAGTGCAAGAATAGGATAGTATCTTGTTCTCCGATTCAGGAGAAGATCCGAATCGAAACTTTTATCAAGCAACGAAAAGATTATACGGATGTTGTGCTGGTTGAGGGAGTATTCCAAGCCGGGTTTAATAATCGTATTTCTACGTTGATGAGATTTGTTTTAAATACTTAATGTGCCTCGTTTATCCAGAACAAAAGCTCCGGATACGCATACCAACCGTATGTGAAATGAATTGAAATGCAATAACACCCAGGAAACATCAGATCCTTGTGAATAACGAAGGTGCAAGGCTGATGTCGATGGTGAACTGTAAAGGCGGGAAATAACGTAGAAGAACAACACCATATCGAGCTCATAATTCAAACGAAAGAAGAGAAAAAGAAAAACCGCAAATCCCGTAACAGCATGAAGCAAAGAAAGAAAATCATTGTTCTCGCCAAGAACTCGGAAGAAGGGCGCGAGCTCGCTTTCGAAATTGAGCAGTAAAAGTAGGAAGTAAAGAAGAAATGGGCGACGGCTAACTTGTACTAATAAATGGCCCTCTCGCCAAGGATGTTTCCGTCACCACGTGATATTATTTACTCGACACGAAGCAACCAAATAATGCGCCGTAAAAGGAAGTGTCCGCCTGTGGCTTCATTGAGCGTGCAATCATTGCAGTCTGCCCAAATTTTGAACATGTCGCGTATTCCCCAGCCCTCCTCGTCTCGTTCCTCTCTCAGACCCCCAACCACACCCATAAAGTCCCGCGTAGGTGCCGCAAGCCCCACCCCGCGCACGCGTACCAAATCCACAACGCGATCAACGACTCCCTCCAATCAGAAACCCAAACCCGCTTCACCGAGCCCTGATACACCCTCGCACGCCCCATCGATGAGCATAAAAGAGGCAATCGCGCTTCGGCGCGCCGAGGCGAAGAAGGCGCAGGCTAAGGCCGCCACGGGGGGGCTGGACAACTTCGCCACCCTCGAGGACGCGCTGCCCTCGATAGGGCACAAGGAGGAAGAGGAGGATATCCTTGGGCGTTCCTCCGTGCGTGAGACGATCGAGCGCGCGCGCAGCACAGGTCAATGACATATCCTCCTTTCTTCCCCGTACTGAACTCAATGACGAAGGTTGTGACTGAAAAGGTTCCCTCAATCTCAGCACACGCGTGCTGCGCTGCCTCCCGGCCGCATTGTTCGAAATCCACCTGGGCGTTACGTCTGATCCACTGAAGCTAGTCCCGGACGATCCAGTCCTACCCCCGTCGGCGGAGGCCCCGCCGCGCAGAGGCTCTAAGCGTGACCAGCCCGCGTGGTTTGAGGCGCAGGATCTACAGGTGCTCAAGGCGTGGAACAACGAAATCCTCGAGATCCAGCACGAGATATCGCTCTTTGGCTCCCTCAAAACAGTAGATGTATGTCATTCCTTCTTTTAATTCTTACCCGTACCGCGTATCTGACACCCGATCGCAGCTGCACAAGAATAAACTGACGTCGCTTCCGGGCACTTTCGCTGACTTGACAGCGCTAACGGTCTTGGACTTGTCCCATAATGCACTCACGTCCCTGCCTGAAAAGATCTTTGCGCTCCCCGAGCTGACGACGCTCAATATCTCACACAATGCCCTCACAGCGCTTCCGTTCAACGCTCCATTTGCTTCGAAGGAAACGCACACGATATCCAGCCAGTATGCCAGTACAGACTTTTTCACGCCAGCCATTGTTCGGGCCACAGCTCCCCTTCCGCGTCTTGTCGTCCTGGACGCGTCGAATAATAAAATCCGCGCCAACGCCATCGACACCATCATACCCGTCTCTCTTACCAAGATCGACTTATCTGCAAATCCACTTGGGCCATGCCAGGCTCTCCTCCAGGCGCTGGCATCCCTAAAACGTCTGAAAGAGCTCAAATTAGAGAAAGCCGACATCGGCGACGATTCCATCCCGCCCTCCTTATTCTCGTTGACGCCTTTTCCCAGCCTCCGGCTCCTCGACTTGGGAGAGACCAGAGTGACGCTTGAATCAGCCCAAGCCGCTCTGCGCGGCATGAAGCAGGAGCTTTGCTACGAGTTCACGACAGAGGAACCCCCAGAAGGCGTCGCGTGCATCAGTGTTGGCAAGAGGGTCGTGAAGGAGGCGTGGGAACTCGAGCTAGAACGGCGGAAGAATGCGCGGATGGGTGCGCAGAGCGATGATTTCGGCGGGGACTGGGGGACCATGGGGACTGTCCCTCCTTCTACTGCTAAAAGACAAAGCGGGAGTGCGGCCCCGGTGCAGAAACAACCACAACAGCCAAAAGGTGAGATCGTGAAAGAGGCATGGGAGATCGAAGCTGAGCAAGGTTTGCTCACCGAGGGCGGGAAACGGCGTGCGCGAGCACAGGCCGCCGCTGCCGCCTCCGCTGCCATCGCCGAAAGCCTTGAGGGTCGTGGTCCTCCTCCCAGCGCCTCTACCCCCCTCCACTCAAACGCCTCCTCTGTCTCCTCACTGTCCCTTTCTAGCCCTCAATACTACGCCCCCGTGACGCAGACGCTCACCCTCCCGCCTTCCGCGGCCCCCGCCAAGAACGCAGGGCACGCACGGGCTTTCTCCCTCGCCGCGCCCTCCGCCTTTGCCGCGTCCTCCGCATCCCCGAAGGACATCGCTGTCCCCGCGCCTACGCTCCCGCTCGCTGTCATCGTCAAGCAGCCGTTCGCGGACACCCTGCGTGTGCTTGTGCTCACCAACCGCCGGATGGACAGGACCTTCGCCCTCCCCGCGCAGCTTGAGGGGTACAAAGGCTTCCTCCCCAACCTCGAGGAGCTCGATCTGGAGGGGTGCAACCTCGCAGACATCGTCACCGTCTCCCGCTCGTCTTCCTCTCCCGACTCTGATTCAGGCGCGTCCACCCCTCCGCGCGCAAGCGAATCCATTCTCCCGCTTCTCGCGGGGCTCTTCCCCAGCCTACGCACCCTGAACCTCTCCTACAACGCACTGACCAATGCGTCTCTCACCCCGGAGGCGCTGTCCGCCCTCATCCTGACGACCCCCGCGCGGAAGGGGCTGCGGCACCTCCGCCTTCGGGGGAACCGGCTATCGGACCTCGATGGGTTCCTTGGGCTGGCGGACTTGTTTAAAGGGAATAGAGTAGTCCCCGAGTGGAAGATGGAGGAATTAGATTTGAGGGATAATGAGATTGGGAAGCTGCCGGCGGAGTTGGGGCTGCTGCCGTTGGATGTGTTTTTGGTGGATGGAAATACGTGAGCGATTTCATAGAAAAATGATTTGTGATCCCTTCTAACGTGCTTGTTTTCTAGATTCCGTGTTCCGCAGAGACGTGTATGGGAGAGGGAAGGCACGAAGGGGCTGTTGGCGTGGTTGAGAGGAAGGATGGATTGAATTCGTGTGGCCTAGAAACACCATACCATATGCACTTTTGTCCCCTGTGCCATGCAAAGTATACCTACGTTCCAGGAGTTTTCGCTTTCATACAATTAATCAAAGTATCCTCATGTACACCCTCCCTGCGCATACCCAATTTATATCACACATCGCACACATATTACAGACCACAATCAACAGCATTATAATTGGAGCAAAAAAGGAAACGTAATAGAAAAAAAGATAACCAGCGCGGGGCTGAGGGTCATGAAAAGTCGTCACCGAGAAAGACAGAACGTAGAGGCTATATACTACGGAAGAGGCGAGGCACGTATCAGGAACAGTGTATGGATATGGATATAGGCACTGAGATGCAGGAGACAGGTAAAGGGCACTAGTATATGGGGAATCGGGCCGGAAGCAGCAGGGTGAAGGGCAGGGAGGGATAACAAGGCGAGAAGTATTTCCACGATATGCAAGAACGTAAGTAAGGGTGATGGTGAATGGACAGTGAATGGATAAATGAATGAGTGTAGGTAGGTATGATGGAGATGGAGTATAGTGGGATGAAGGAGATATACTGGAGCCAAGGAGAAAGGGGAAAATGAAAGAATGAGAAAGGGGGTTTACTTGTACGATATACTAAGTGAATCTGTGGAGTGGAAGGGGCGATAGCTTTCTTTGATTGATTGCGGCGGGCGGTGGCTTCTTTGATCGCGGCAGCGGGAGGCTGGGTATTCGAGGCGAGATGTGGCTAATGCCGATGATGATGGTGTTTGGATTCGGGGGAAAGAAGTTTACTTGGTTATGGTGACAGCGAGTGCTTTATCTTTGAGCACAGTGGGGTAGCTGTTCATGAGATGCGCGAGAGCCCGGAGATCTTCTTGGTCTAGGAGGGCGATTGTTACTTTGGGCTGCAAAAAGGAGGGGTGTCAGTCGAAGTGAAATAAGTGGAGGGAAGGAGGAAGACGTACCGCGCCTTTCACGCCGAACGACTTGACCACCTTAAATCTATCGCATAAAATCAGCATCCCCAACCCAACGTTAAAGCAACAAAAAAAAACCACATACAGTTTATCCCCCAGCTGCTGCTTCTGCACCTGCACCGGCTTGTCCAACAACCCATCTACAAACGCATCCGTCGCCTGTACGACCAATGGATCCGCCTTCGGCAGCGGCAGGCCCGTCGCCGAGCTGGACGTCGCGAGGCGCACGATCTCCGCCGCGGGGAGCTTTGCGAGGGACGCGATCGTGTGCCCCCCGCCTCCTGAGGGCACGGTAGTGGTGGAGGTGTTATTGCCGATAGGGGTCGCAGGGAGCGGGGACGCGGCGGCGCTCGCTCCGCGAGAAGAGAGGTCGGGGGTCTGCGGGCTCTCCACCGCCCGTGCGGCGGGTTTCTTCTGCTGCGGGGTAGCAGGGACATTCTGCGCCTCGCCCTCGCCACCCTCCGCATCCTCCTCGCTATCCAGCACCATCTTCGCATCCACCAACTTGACCCTCAGCACCTCCGCATTGAACAAACACATTGCGCGCTCCCTCTTCGGCAGGCTCATCAGCAAGTCTGTGAGCTCCGCCTGGCGCGTCGTCTCGAGGCGCGCGACGGCGGCGAGCATGCGGTCGCGCTCGGAGGTGGGGGGTACGGAGCCGGAGGGCGACGAGGTGCGCGGCGGGGTGGAGAGGGACGCGTTGCCTGATATGGGCGTGCTGGGGTGCTCTGGGGCGGAGGCGGTCGCAGCGAGGGCGTCCGGGTCGAGGAGGCGCGAGTCCTGCGAGGCAGAGGCGGAGCGGGATTCCGGTTCCGGGTCGGGGGTGGCGGGGGCCTTGGTGTTAGGTGTGGCTTTGAGGCTGGCGACGGTGGCTTGGAGCTTGTCGGTGCTCTCAATGCACTGCACGATGTCGCTGAGGGAGGCGCCGACGAGGGCTTCGACGATGCGGTCGATGTCGTCGGCGGGCGTGAGGTCGAGCTGCTTCACGCGCCGGCTGAGCTCGCCTGTGAGGACTTCCTTCCGCACGACGGGAGAGAGCCCCGCGAGGTCGTCATACCGCATCGGGAGATTCAGCGTGCCCGACAGGGCGGCCTACGAGATCCCACATTAGCACCTGTCCTTTCACAAAACACAAAGCAGACGCACATTATAATAACTCCCGCTCCCCCTCCGCCCCCTATCCCCCCGTCCCTCATAGCTCGCCTTGGGCGACCCCAGCGCCGACGTCCTTTGGCGTGGGCTCGGCCACCCAGCATAACTATCCCCGCCCTCGCTGGCCGTCGGGCTCGTCGCGCCACTCGAGCTGCGCGGGTGGCCATTGTGTCCGAAGCGCTGCGCGAGCTTCTCCTGCCGAAGCTGCTTAGGCTCGTGCAGCCGCACGACGATCTGCTTCGAGCCGAGCTGCACGCCATTCATTGCGTGCAAGGCCGCGGAAGCTGCATGGAGTGCGTAAGTATGGCATGGTCGAAGAAAGAGAAAGAGGGGGACGCACCTTGGTCGGGGGCTTGATATGACACAAAGCCGAAGCCGCGGCTCTCGCCGCTCTCGTTGCGCATGACGCGTGCGCTGTGCGGGGGACGCGAGTCAGCGCCGCTCTGTACGCGAAATGGGGCTAATGAAACAAATACATACCTGACGATTTGCCCAAACTAATGATTGCAGAGGGGGATGTTCAAAGGGAGTTCGTACATCGCGTGAAGGAGGGGGAGGGAGATCTTACCTGGCGGAAGTGCGTGAAAAGGCCGTTGGAGTCGATATCGGGGTCGAGGTTCTGGGGGGGTGTGATTAGAGATAGGGATGGAATGAGAAAGGAATGGAAGGGACATACTTTGCAGAAGAGATTGCACGGGTCAATGAGACCGCTGTGGCTGCTCGATCCCGGGCCGGAGAGGGGAGCGAGCTGCACCTGCTGCCCGGGGCCATGAACGAAGGGCGCGACGGTCTGCACGGGGGAGCGGTACGGGCTCCCACGCGGCGGGGAATACTACAGACAAGATTAATTATGATCGTACGACACAAAGGGGGAACACGTACCTGGGTGGGATATGGTGCGTACACCGAGCCAGAAGGCACAAAGCTCGGAGCATTCGGAGAGAACTCGGCGACGGTGCCGCTGGCCCTGCGGGGCTGGTAGACCTGCACTGCGATATTGGACCCCTCGACGTCGGCGCAATGGAGGGCCTCCTCAGCGGCGCGGGCGTCACCCTCGTTCCAGAACTCGACCATGCCGGTGTCAGGACCAAACTGGGTGTGGGTGCGGGCGGCGGCGAGGGCACCGAAGGAGCGGAACAGGTCGTAGAGTTGGGAATCGGTGAAAGCGGGGGGGAGGTGCTTCACAAGGCGGGGGAGAGCGGAGGGCGGGGGGAGGGGCGTGGGAGGCGTAGTGGGTGGATAGGGGGAGAGGACAAGGGGGACGGGTGGGACGATATTGGGGATGGGGCGAGACTGGAGAGTGGCAAGGGCCTTTTCCGCTGTGGCAGAGGGTGAGCATGTGCGTTAGGGTTAAGGACAATGACCGCACCTTTGTCGAGGAACTTGAACTCAATGGTGCCCGATAGCACGGGCCCCTGTGTGTCGCGGGGAATCCTGGGGCGGAAGGGCCCGCAGGTGATGAAGGCGATGGCGAGGTTCTCGTCGGTGACATAGGGCGGGAGGTTGGTGATGTACAGCAGGGGCTCATGCAGGTACGGATGCGGTTGAGGCCCGTGCGCGTCGTCGTGCGGGTATTCAGCGTCCATGGTGGGGGAAGATGGGGGGAGATGGCCTCAGTCCTCTCCTCGTCGTGTCCCTGCGGAAACAAGGTGCCGTCCGCCAGTCGCCTCAATGAAAAAAGTCCTATCCGAATTACCTAAGCACAATCATGCATCGATGCATCAAACAACTTCAATCGCGTCCACGACCACTGCGCGACACGGACGCGCTGTTTACTTCAGTACAGGCTATACATTCACGGATGCTATTCTATACTAGTACACGTTATGGTATTCGAGCTCTCTCGTGTTGCGGTATAGCCTTGCCCTAGTATCTGGACTGCTATCTTTCTTGTTCTGTCACTCCAACGCCCACCTCCACGAGAGCGACGCGGGCACTCACAACATGACGAGCCCTACCCCGCACGTCAGCGACCACCCCACTCAAGCACAACAAAGAACTCACCGCCGACCCGTCCTCTTCCGGAACCCAGGAACCTCACCCCCGACCTTCCCGCTCCCCGCCTCGTCCTTCCACCCCTCCTTCGCAGCCTTTCTGCTCTCCCGCCAGATCCTGCTCAGCCTAACTCACAACCAAAAAAAATAAATCAGCTTAATCTCATCAGACCTGCTCGGAGAAACACACCGTTCCACATCCCGCATCCCCGAGACACGCGCGAGACCCTCGTACTCGTACTCGTGGCTCTCCGCCTCCGTCCCATGCGCGTGCACGGGCAGAGGAAGCGCTGCGTTCCACATTTGCACGTCAGTGCTGTCGAGCGCGATGGCTGAGGCGCCTTTTACGGGTAGCGCGCTGGTGGGGGTGGCAAGGAGCACGAGGAAGGCGAGAAGGATGAAGAGCAAAGGGAAAGCAAACGACGATGATAGCGACGACGGCATGATGTTAGCGGCCTTCGAGCTCTTTCGGGTCTCTTCCAAAGCAAACAAACGGACGAGGACGGACCACCTCCCACCCTCATCCGCGGCCGTCCCCCTCTTATAAATTAGCACCTCTTGTTCCAGAATCCAGGAACTTTTTTCCTCTTCGTTCACTTTCCCATTCCCAGTCAGTCCCGGAACCAGCATTGAGAGTCAATTCAAATCATCCATCCGAACATTCGAATCGGAATCGGCGAATCACCTGGCGGGGGGTCGGGTTCTCGAGCCAGGCAGGCAAATTACCCTATATCCGCTGCTGGCTGCATCCGTTCGATACCTAACCCGGACGTGCGTTGCCCAACAAAGGGGGTCGACTCCACAACAAAGTGTCTCAGCAGCCCATATTAGAAGCCATGCTCCTCTTTCGGACGGAAGCCAAGGAAATTTAGGTCTGCTGCTTAAATCACAATTTAATGCTAGTCTTAAGTCTACGCAGCAGGTCGCAGGACTCGCCACATCAGCAGGGTGGAGGTGCCGAGGGACGGATATCAGACGACGCTGCCACGGCCTGTGCCACTTCCGCGACATGGTATATATACATGCTGGTATACATGAAACACGGTGTTCTTCCTTCTACTGCCCTCAGCCGGCATCTTCTGACTGCTGCTGCTGCTATAAGGATTCACGCCACCAACGAACCAGCCAGCCACACTGGAGCTTAAAGACAATCTAATAGTATGGGGAGCAAGTAATACGTAGGTGCGCGTAATCACTTTTTCTTCTCTTTTTTTTTCGCCTTCGCGTTTTCCTTCTCGCTTTACTTCTTGCTTCTATATTTTCGGTTCAATTCTGTTATACATTCCCGCTTCTTCGCACTTCAGAACCCATCACACTTCTTCTCATTATGTATATTCCTCCTTGTCAATAGATGTAACTTAGCATTCGAAATTCGATTGCCCCCATCGGATTGCCGTGACGATTCATATTCGTATTGTTCAATATCCTTTACTTTGTTGGTGGAAATTTCAAACACCCCAACCATGACGCTGTGCAATGCACACGTTCTTTACTCGGACGATCATCATCCACTGATAATCCCTCTGGAGCACTTGTTCTGTCGTGCATTTTGGAATCGCCGGCCCAGAAGGCTAGGAAATAAAACTCAGATCCCTATGATGCAATGAAAATATGGTTGATTCGGGATGCGAAGCGATTACGATACATACAAATGAGAAGACGAGCTAAGGAGAGATGCTACCGCTACGAGTGTATCAAAAGAAATTCAAGAAACATAAGGCCAAGCTGGATTACCGAATCTGTTCTAAACTAATCGTCAGTGGCTGTGCTGGGTCTGTTGTGTTCCACCTCACGTCTCTATACGCTCAAATATCATCCGCGTCAAAGACGAAATATCCTGACTCTGATTCCTAGGTAACGAAAGTTTCAAATAAGTACCACATCTAACTTAAGAAAACTAATACCCACCTGTTCTCTGCTATGCCCAATCCTCAGCGCTGCCACCAACATCCCTACACCCATCGACGCTCGAAGCTCGGATCCCATACATACATACAAGCGACTGGTTTCCGAAATCCTACAACATACGACACAGCTGCACGCTTGAGCATAAGTTGCACAAGATCGCGTCGTCCCTCTCTCGTTGCGTATTCAAACGGTGTGCATTTGGCTTCATTGCTGGATCCCGCTTCGACGGTTGTACGCTCGAGCAACAGCTTCATAACATCAAGGTGGCCGTTCTCAGCTGCGAAAGAAAGGGGTGTACGTCCGTCGTTATCCTTTGAGTCTACGTCAACATCTGCGCGCTCGAGCAGCTGCTTCACAACAGTGTCATGGCCATATTTAGATGCAAACGCGAGCGGCGTACGACCGTCCTTGTCCTTCGAACTCACTTTAACAACTGGAAGCTCGAGCAGCAGCTTTACCACAGAACAGTGGCCATTTTCAGCTGCTAAAGAGAGTGGTGTACGACCTTCCTTATCCTCCGAATCTGCTTCGATATCCACATATTCAAGCAGTGCCTTCACGACAGACTCCAGTCCTTTTCCTGCCGCATAACCCAACGGCGACCGACCATCACGATTTTGTTTATAATGGACTGAGACTTCAGGGCGCTGAAGCAGTAGGTGTGCGATTGACTCCCTTCCACTCGCAATGGCAAATATGAGTGGTGTTCGACCGACATTGTCTCTCGCATCTGCTTGAACATCTGGACGCTCAAGCAGAAGCTTTATGGTGGCGTCGTCTCCACGAATAGCTGCTACACAGAGTGGTGTCCAACCACGTTTGATGTCTCTTGGATTGGTCTCAACGTCAGCGCGCTCAAGCAGAAGCTCCACTACAGACCTCTTTCCGCATGCAGCAGCTAGAGCAAGTGGTGTGCAACCAAGCTTGTCTCTTGAATTCACTTTGACATCTGGATGTTGAAGCAGAAACCGCACAACATCGTCATGTCCTTCTGCAGCAGCAAGAGAGAGGGGTGTGCGGCCCATGGGATTTGACCTAGAGTTGATTGAGACCTCCGGGCGCTCAAGCAGCAGTTTCACCACTGAATCACGGCCATTTACCGATGCAAAAGTGAGAGGTGTCCAATTACATTGACACTTTGAGTCCGCTTTCACATCTGCACGCTCGAGTAGCAGTTTCACCACCGAGTCATGGCCCTGTTCCGATGCGAAAGTGAGAGGTGTCCGACCACATTTATCCTTTGAGTCAGCTTCCACATCCGCACGCTCAAGCAGCAGCTTCACCACTGAATCGCGGCCATTTTCAGATGCCAAAGAGAGAGGTGT
>JASFDH010001078.1:0-17086 GCA_036937195.1 Nidularia pulvinata
TTCACAGGACCGGTGTCCAATATCGATGCTCCTGATGCAGATGGGAGCAGTAGAGGCTCGAAAGAGTACGAGAAGAAAGCGACGAGTGTTCGAACAAACGAGGTTAAGTAGCTAATTTATTCTTCCTGATCTCCTTATGTTTGTTTCGTAGATTCAATCACCATTCTTTTGTCGGGAAATTGGGATAAGTCTTATTATAAGACGGCGCTTGAAGCCGGCGGCGGCTGACGTGCTCAGCTTACCTAACGTAACGTTCAGCGGGTCCGCGACGCCTTATCAAAAACATACGATAGGCATTCTCCTACTTGGTCAAGCCCCTATTGCTGCGATTCGGAAGCGTCATGCTGTTACAGTCTGTTCTTCGAATTTATCAATGTCGCGAAGCCACTTAGCCATGCGTAAATATCTTTGTCGCGCTTCTACTTACATGCCCGAGGACCTTTGATCTCCTTTGATGAAATGATTTCTTTTGAATGCAGCGAACCGATTCTGGGCAACGTCCAAATGGTGATATTTTTAGCACCGACTGAGGTTACACCTCGACGTATGCCCATGCGGTCTTCAAAGCCAAGAGATTGACCAGTTATTATGATATGGCTTGGTACATCTCTTGCTATTCATCATTACAAAAGTTACTGACAATGCAGTTCAGAAAGTCGTACTCCCACTGATGCAAATTGTATCTTTATCCATGTGTACCTCATCGTGACAAGGCCACTGTTTCTTGCTGATTTTGATATGTAGATCTATACAGTTTCTGTCCACGTTGGTTCTCATCAAGCTGATGGTTACGTTCCTGCCGCGACATAATACATGCTTGCTCTGGTATCGGGTTTTACATAGTACATTCACCGAGCCCGCTGCCCGCTTTTTTACAGTAAGCGGTTATCAACCCGCCATCAGACACAAGCAGGGTATGAAACGAACTGTTACCGGGGATTCCTGGGCCCTGGTGAGTCTCATCATTAGTAGATTGTATGTATCAAGATTTGATACGTTGACCCTCTCTGTGCAGCCGGTGTGTGTAATGTGTGCCTCTCTCATCTGTTCCTTTCTTTCTTTCTTCTCTCGTTCAGTACGTGTCCCCCAGTGACGGTGGTAGAGCTCGTCGAGTGGTAGTCATTGAGAATTGTTTTTCATTCTCATGGCACCCGTTATCTCGGTGGACGACACCGATACGAGCCAAATATCTTACGGTGGATCTTGGCAGTCTTATACAGGATCTAGCCGGCAATGGGAGTCGACAACCCATGGTAGTTTTTCCTCTGGGTCCACTGCGACGTTCTCGTTTCGTGGTATGTTCATACAATTTATCTCCTTACCGCTGCGCTTCAATACAGCGTCTAGGTACCGGTATCAGAGTTATTGGGACTATATCAGCAGGAACAGCAAGCAATGATGCTGAGTACAGCATTGACGGTGGGGCTCCCGCCAGTGCATCCCAGAAATCGTCGGCGAATGCTGTTTATGACGCGGTGTTCTGGGATTCCGGACTCTTACAAGATGAGCAGCATACACTTGTCGTTACAGTGACTGGGCAAGCAGCCGAGTTCCTCCTGGACCGCTTTTCCTATGATAGCTCTGATAATACCCCAAACGGCCCGGCCTCTGGAACCACTATGACGAAGGCGGCGGATGTTGGGACGACGGCGACCACGACCACGACCACCACCGCTGGCGCTCAGTTCGTGGACGCTTCGAAGTCGTCGACAACTGCAGACTCGGGAGCTAGCAAGACAATAAGCAATAACATCCAGTCGTCGTCGTCGCCGTCAGGATCCTCCTCTGCCGGAAGCGCAAGTGCCACTTTGAAGGTCAGCGGCGGCTCGTCTCAAAATGATTCGTCTTCACAAGTCGGAAGTGGCACTGCTACTAGTGGTGCGTTCTCTAAGTCGACACAAAGCATAGGATCCCCAATAACCAACTCTACGCTAGTCAAAGTGGCGGGCGGTACATCTGCGGGCACTAATACAATCGTATCAACTGCATATATCACAGCATCGGCTGGGGGTGCAACAGCACCTGCTGCTGCAGGAAGCTCGCCAGTCAACTCCGCTTCTTCCGCTGCCAATTCCCATGATGTACCCGTCGGTGCCATAGTGGGCGGTGTTGTGGGAGGGATATTTATAATACTCGTCTTAATATTCCTGCTCTTGCGCCGCCGTAGGCAATTAGCGCTACAGCTTTCTAATAACCCGAACACACCAGTGACACCTACTACCTGGCAAAGATGTACGTATCTCCTATATACAAGACATTCTAGTGGTTTACTGCCTTTTCTACCTTAGCAACCTGGTTCCGCCCCCGAACAGCAGCAGTGACTCCGTTCGACATTTCAGCGTCGTCTCCTACTGAGAGCAACATGAACCCGTTCGCAAGGGGCTCTATTGCGGGGATGATGAAGCAGATAAAAGGGCCCCCGCCGTTTACACGCATGCACGATGAAGCCGTGCCCTACCATCCTCAGAATGCCACGGGAGTTGACCCTTCAGGTCTCACTGCTGGTGGCAGCGCTACCGCGAATGACACTGATAGGAGCCGCTACGACTCTAAAGCGCCCATTAGCCCGCTTGAAACATTATCTCCTGGCGGTAATACCTCCTCAGCGGCATTATTATCTTTCCCAGCGGATGAACCGGCCGCCTCGCGGTCGTCACTGGGGCTCTCATACTATACATCGCAAGAATTACCATTGCCACCACCCACTGGGGAAGACTTGCCGCACTCAGCGTTCGCCAGCGCAAGGTCATTTGCGAACACTGAAGACACCCCCCCAGCTTATCACAACCCCGGGAACCATAACTCTGGGACCTTCACACTGATACCGCCCCAAGGAATGGGCGATTATCGTGCCGGCCCTAGCTGGGACCCATCTCTCTTACATCGCTAAAACCAAGTACGATATCGGATACTTTTGGGTGTGAACACTATCAACATCTGTACACTCGTTTGATTTACATTCTTTTGCTTACCATCATCCATTCACTTGACCTTCCACTCGCTTCATCGTATATTATTCGTGTTTGTACTTTAGCTGCAGACAGCTACCACAATCTTTGTTATCCACTAGCGCATGGTGATTATACTTACTATGCATTGTACACGTGTATGACCCATGCCTACTATACCACTATAGTTTCTCAATGTGCCCGCTGTGGCGAGCTCAAATGGACTCTAGTAGTCTGTAGATAATGCCTACATGTTAACTCGGAAGAGTTATTTACATCTAAATTTTTAGCAGATATGAACCGGAATTTTACAGCCGCGCTGTATGGGGTTTTTCATTCACATAGCGTCCGATTGAAGTAGCCTTATTCCAGCAGGTATTTGAGGTAGTGGGGTAAGATCTACTTGTCGATTCCAACGACTCCAGAGTCTGAGGTAGTACGGCCGTTACACCTCTACTATACCTCTAAGCCCGCTACGCTATGGTGCGGCTCTGTATCTCTAGAAAGTCGAGGACATGATACCACGGCAATATTTTTGTCAATTTTCTGTTCTTTTAAATCAGAGGCGGAGACAAATATGACACTTGAAAGCTATCGGGCAAGATCAAGGAGAGGCAAGTGCGGATGAACTTCGGATAAGCCTCTTCTAGTTGGACGTGATGCACGATATTATCCCCTACATAGGACACATCTTTCATTGAGTGTTCGATTCAACGGCGAAGAGAGCAACCAGTGGTGAGATGCATCATTCCATCATTAAGAGCCGAGGGACATTTCCTGCGCAAAACATGAGCAAGTGTTGGGAGACTCTGGTATTGACCAGTCATAATCCCGTCGCCCAGGTGTACGCTACATTCTAAGGTCCTGTCTGATTGGGAAGTTAGAGACGAGATAGCTGAGAATTCCCTAGGTTTCTTGCAAGTTCCTCCAAAGTTCCTTAGTGAAGAACGTGACAGGCGCCGAGTGTCACGGTGCATTAGTCCAACGCGCTGTCACGCCTTGGGTCTCACGACTTCTTGACCTATTACTACCACCACCTCTGCCCTGCCTCTGCCTCATGTCCGATATCATCTACCGTCAATATATAGGGGAGTCAGATCTCCCCCATATCATGGCCCTTGTTCAGAATGAACTTAGTGAGCCCTATGTTATCTATACGTTTCGCTATTTCCTTCACCAATGGTGAGTGGAATTATGCTCGTGTGACACCAATTATATCGCATACCAACCTATCCCCTGTCCCTCAAGGCCACATTTATCGTTCCTGGTGCGCATCTATTACATATTTGACATCGTCTGATGTGTAGACTTACTAGCACCGACAGGCATATCCCAGCGATCCCATGAATTCCGACCCGATTGGCGTCATCGTCTGCAAGCAGAGCATGCACCGTGATTTGGCTAATAGGGGGTATATTGCAATGCTGAGCGTAGACAAGAAATGGAGAAAACGCGGAATAGGTTCGTATCATCTCGCGCCCTCTTTCCTATCCTCACCCAGTATCTTAGATTATGGGAAAACCACCTCTGGTGCGCTCTCTTTTGCCCCCTCTTAATATTATAGCTAGTTCCCTTGTTCGCAACTCTATCGAAGCCATGAAGGACGACGGCGTCGAAGAGGTATGCATCATCTCTCCAGCCCGTACAGTACACGACTAATTGCATGCTGTCTACTTGCTTGGTTATCTCTGTATTCCCACAGATTGTCCTAGAAACCGAGTTTGACAACTATGCTGCGCTTTCCCTCTACGAATCCCTCGGCTTTATTCGCGAGAAGCGTCTGTATAGGTTCTACCTGAATGGCAAGGACGCCTTCCGACTCGTGCTGGCTGTCCCACCCACCGACTCCGACGATAGCTCCGATGTGGATTCTTCCAAGTCTCGATCATCTGGCCGTCCACGACATCGACGGGCACCCTATCGCGCGATACGCGTTACGCCGTATTCCGATGATGAAGACGATGATGAAGTATCATCTCGCTAATCAATTGCTATCAACCTATCTTCTATTAATGCCATTAATCCATAGTCTTACTATCACCTCTACCTACTCTCTACTCTGCCTTGTAAACTTACTGCTTTCGTTGTAGCGCCGTCACTTGATATCCTAGTATTGTCGTTGTTTTGTCTGTATAGCACTTGTTACCACCACTCGTATATTTATTGATAGGCGTATGCCAGTAAGGATGGTATATTTCATGTCTTTCATTCTGCATATCGGAGCCGCGGAGACCTCGCGGTAATATGTGTCCCTGCAGGGAAGGTTCGCGATAACTTTAGAACACTATTAAGTTCCTTTAAGTGTCATTGTGATGCTTCAAGCCTTCACACAAGTACATATGTATGTGGCCTGCACGTAGTAGAAAAACTTGGATCATCCTGGCCTACGGAGTTTTACTCTGACACGAATGTCGACGCAACAGCTCTGACGTGGAATATGACTGTTGTCTTGTCTCGACGAACGTGGCTCTCGATCGAGTCGCGACGTGTCGAATGATAGTCACATGTAGGACTTGCTCGCGTGACTATCGCGTCAAGATCAAAAGAATTGAACGCGTCGCACAATGTATGCGTTCGTGTCAAGCTACCTCCATCGTTGCCGCCCATATCATTCGTATTACATTGGCTGGCTTAGGCTGACGGCTATACAATGTTGCTTCGCGTCGTCAGCTTTCAAACATAAGTAGACCAGATTTCGTTGACCATAGGAAATTTGTTCATCAGTCTGTGGTGGTGAAGTTGCGTAACCCAGATTCAGGCTTACGTTGAAGCTTTTGAAAGTCCCTCATGTCGCGTTGCTCATATTGTATGTTGCTGTACATCCCCCGCTTTTTAACGTAGTTGGCCTGTCAGGGCCCACAGTCTCCAGTCCTCTCAAGTTGTTTGTTACCCGACATTTACAGAGATCTGTACTTTTCTTTTTCACACCTACGACTTCTCTGTACGAGTCAACTGCGGCATCAGATAGCAAACAACAATAAAGCAATTTAACAGAGGCAATCTACAGGAAACTCAGGACGAACACCCGAAAACAGTCAACAAATGGAGGAAACAAGATGTACGCAGCACACACCAGCTTCGATCGGGTCAAAGACGTCGTATTGCAAAGCTTTAGAAGACATTCAATACAGAGATGCCGGCACTGATAATGATCCCAGGGATTTGCGGATGCCAGTGAACCTCCTTGATGTGTTAAGAGTGACTGAGGCATAGGCTTATGGCATTGCCCGATGCCACCATATGATCATCTGCCTCGACAGCAAGATCTCACAGAGTGGCTTGATTGTCATCACCAGCAGCACCGAAAATTGAATCGTCCATCGGATGCCCCTTCACAGTCGCTTTGTGCCAATTGAATCGCGTAACCTGGGGTCTGAACGGAATGAATAACACGTCAAGGCAACTCTAGCGAACTTACTGCGTCTGCCGAATATTGCAAAGATCCCAGGCCTTGGATTCTCCCTCGTCGTCTCTGCTGACTAGAAGGTAAAATGTGAGCTTATTTCAGCTAATAACACTGACATCAGAATTATGAGCGTCAATAATGGACGCAACGCTTTGGCAAGCTTTCGATCGTATATCCCAAATGCCAATGCTTCGGTCCCGGATTATGAAGTAAACGCGGTAATCTCTGTAGGACTCCACTGAATGCCTTAAACGATAGTCACGCGTGCCTAAAATGGCATGGCAAATAGACGAAAATCAGCATTGGCCGCTATCATCAGTTAAATATTGGAATCATTATCGCCCGTTAATAGATTCGAGGAAGACGCCGTGGGGAGAGGGGTTCCAGTCCATCGGATATCCTGAAGCCTTGTGAGAGTTGATAGTAAAAACTGGAGTTTGAACACTGCGTTTGTCGGGAGTATATCCTGGAGAATTGAGGGGCTCGATCAGCGGATGCACGTTATAGACGTGCACTTATCCTGTGTTAGAAAAAGTCGTAGCGTAATAAGGCTGCGAGACGGGGGAGAACAGATATTGACACCCGCTGTGCGCGATCACGTTTTACAGTACCCATGTGGAAAATCGAACGCTGTTCCACAACAGGATCTTCACTCAAGGGATCTTCTACAGCCAACAGAGGAAATGAGAATCGAGGCTGGAGTTTAATAGAGAATGAAATCGGCACGGACCACATGTTTGTGTTTTATGCAAGGAGCTGAACTTTGCAATACATATCGTGTTATCTTCCAGACGATCTGCCTGTGAACCTGCGACGATATACGCGCTAGTAAGTGCTCACTGTCTCTCATCACCTAGGCTGTCGCTCAAGATATCAAAGGAGAGGCATGACCAACCAAGCGAGAGATCGTGGCGCATGATGCAGACAGAACCATCTGACTCCAAGATATATCCCTCCGGCAGTTCATCCATGCTTAATATGAATGGTGCAGCTTGCGCTCTTCTGCGCCCACTTCTTCAAAAATAGCTTCACGGTCAATATCCATTACTATGCAGAAATAATTTAAATTTCCAGGATGCCAGAAGTGTTATAAAACGAACCCTCGTCAGCATTTTCGTCCTCGGCTCCATCTGACTCAACCTCGTCCTCCAAAGATCTTCATATTCGCCATATTTTTCATTGGCTACATCCTCAATTGGATATATTGTGAATCGAGGTCGCGCAGTGGTAAGATAGCTGAACTTGATTATTAGTTAGGCCTCCTACAGAGGTCCTTATATACTACTATACAAGTATTCTACTGTATTCCAGTAAACTACAGAATCTATATACTGAGTCAATGATCACTAAGATAATTACTAACAATATTACTAAGCCCAAGATAACCTCTTCGAGAATGTGCCAGATGTAATTCCAACAGGATATAAACCATCTTTTAGAACTTTTAGGACGGTGGTGCGATCTACAATCTGCGCTGCAGTCGCTGAGCGTTTCGGCATTGATTTGAGTAGAACCCAGATGTGGAGACTCTCCCTAGAGGTCACTGTGAGTACGATATTGCAATGTTCATGTCAACTGTTACTTGGTCACATGTAGGACTTACAGCACTCGCACGCGCGATCATCGCATCCAATACTTGAACGCGTAACACGACATGCGTGCCCCATCAAACCGATGACATCTCACTGATTCTCATATTTATGGGTTGGGTATGTATGCTGGGTTCTTGTTCAATTAAGTACCAACTACTTTAAGTACTTGTAAATAATGCCAGTCATTTTGTGTCGGCGCGACCTCTCTCTCGGAGGACGCGCGCGCTATAAAGTATCCACTCAAATAAAATAATAATTACAGCTCGTCATGGTCTCGTGTAATCTCCTCGTCGTCGTCGCCGCCCGGTGCAGCGCCGCCAGAGTAGAGCTTGGTGGTGATGGGGTTGACGACGGCCTGCACCTCAGCGAGCTTCTCCTCAAGGTCCTCGACGCTGGCGCTTGAGCCGTTCTCGTCGATCCAGTCGGTAGCGTCCTTGACGGCGGTGAGGATGGTCTTCTTATCGTCATCCGAGATCTTGCCGCCGAGACCCTCCTGGTCACCCAGCTGGGTCTTGAGGCCGTACACGAAAGACGAGAGGGAGTTGAGGGCCTCAATACGTTTACGCTGAGCCTCATCCTCGGCGGAGAACTTCTCGGCCTCGGCAACCATGCGGTCGATCTCCTCCTGGGAAAGACGACCCTTCTCGTTGGTGATGGTGATACTCTCGGACTTGCCGGTACCCTTATCGGCGGCGCCGACCTTCATGATACCGTTGGCGTCAATCTCGAAGGTGACTTCGATTTGAGGGACACCGCGAGGGGCGGGGGGGATGCCGGAGAGCTCGAACTTGCCGAGGAGGTTGTTGTCCTTGGTAAGCGAACGTTCACCCTCGAAGACCTGGATGAGGACGGTGGGCTGGTTGTCGGCGGCGGTGGAGAAGCTAATGAATATTTGTCAGCAAAAGAAATAATGTACCGAAAGAAAATAGCGCACATCTGGCTCTTCCTGGTGGGAATGACGGTGTTACGGGGAATGAGCTTGGTGAAAACTCCACCGGTGGTCTCGATACCAAGGGTAAGGGGGCAGACATCAACGAGGACGACATCGGCGGTGCCTTCGGCGCCAGAGAGAATGCCACCTTGGACAGCGGCGCCGTATGCGACAGCCTCATCGGGGTTGATTCCCTTGGAGGGCTCCTTGCCGCCGAAGTACTCCTTGAGGAGTTGCTGGACCTTGGGGATACGAGTGGAACCACCGACAAGGACGACCTCATCAACATCCTCCTTCTTGACGTTGGCGTCCTTGAGGACCTGCTCGACGGGCTTCATGGTCTTCCTGAAGAGGTCCATGTTGAGCTCTTCGAACTTGGCGCGGGTGAGGGTCTCGGAGAAGTCGTTTCCATCCTCGAAGCTCTCAATTTCGATACGGGTGCTCTGTTGGCTGGAGAGAGTGCGCTTGGCCTTCTCGACTTCGCGCTTGAGCTTGCCGAGCGCGCGGAGGTTCTTGCTGACGTCGGTACCGGTCTTCTTCTTGTACGCCTTGGTGAAGTACTCGATGACGCGGTTGTCGAAATCTTCTCCTCCGAGATGGGTGTCACCGGCGGTGGCGAGGACCTCGAAGACGCCGTCGTCAATAGAGAGGAGGGACACATCGAAGGTTCCTCCTCCGAGATCGTATACGATGATCTGGGACTCTCCGCCCTTCTTATTGAGACCGTAGGCGATAGCGGCGGCGGTAGGCTCGTTGATGATACGGAGGACCTGGAGGCCGGCGATGGTTCCGGCATCCTTGGTAGCCTGGCGCTGAGCGTCGTTGAAGTCTGTATTTCACAGTCAGATCGGAAAGTGTAGCAAGTTGATGCGAAATACTAACAGGCAGGGACAGTGACGACGGCGTGGGTGACCTTGTGGCCGAGGTAAGCCTCAGCAGTCTCCTTCATCTTTGTCAGGACCATGGCGCTAATTTCCTCGGGAGTCTGATAGACGTGGCAGGGCGGTTAACTCGGGGTCGGGAGACAAACGCAAAAAGCGAATACTCACGAAATCGCGCTCCTCGCCCTTGTGGGAGACGGTGATAGCGGGTTTGCCATTCTTCTCCTGGACCTTGAAAGGCCAGTGCTTCATGTCGCGCTGGATATCTTGGTCGTCCATCTTGCGGCCAATAAGACGCTTAGCGTCGAAAACGGTGTTGGTAGGGTTAGAGTGGAAAGCGTTTTTGGCGCTGTCGCCGACACTGGAAGGGAAAGGGTTAAGATAAGTTTGCTAGAGTATGAATTTCGCGCCTACAGTCGTTCGTCATCAGTGAAGCTGACCCATGAAGGCGTTATCCGGTGACCCTGGTCGTTGGCGATGATTTCTACACGACCACCTCGTTGAACACTATGAAGAGGGATAAATACTGGAGCAAAAAGGCGGAAGGAAGAGGTGCTCACCCAACACATGAATAACTGAGTGCCAGCACACAAAGGTCAGAAGGTGTTCCTAGTCAGAAATCAAGCGAAATCGCTGGCTTACGTTGTTCCCAAATCTACAGGGATGATGATAAGTGCGCTGTGCTACTTTCTGTGCAGAAACGACCTACCAATTCCGATAACTGTTCCATACTCTGGGTGAGCCTCCTCGGCCTGAGCGGGAGGTGCAAGACAGACAAGCGCTACAAGAGCGAAGAGGGCAATGGAGAGGGAGGAAAGGAGATGCCGGGCATGGGAGCGCGTCGGGCGACGAGCCAGACGGGACATGGTGGATGTGGTGGTCGATGGATGAGTGTAAGGTTTTTGCAGAAATCCTATTTATTCGCCCGGAGACCACAAACATGACGTGTCAGTAGACGTGGCTCGGTCACGCATAACTTTCCCACGGTTATGTGGCACTTTCTGGGTGTTTCTCGGTATAGGCTTTGCTGGCGACAGCTGAACCCTGCGATATATCTTCCTTTCTAGTCCATCTACTTTATGCTGATCCAGTGTAACTCAGTACGCGTCCGACACCAGGTTGCGTTAGAATAAAACCTTTCTCGTCGGCCCGTGCATAGCCTACTCCACCGTCATGAGTCCTGCCCTTGGCACTAGAACCGTGTCACCCAGTATTTTGAATATTCAAGACTGACTGTCATCAATAATGGCCGCTACTTCCTCAGATTATGCTCACGAGTGCACCGACTATATTGCACGGCTGATGCTCCAAATACGCGCCATTGACGAAGCACTAAAAAATTACGAAGACAGTCTAAATTCAAAATGGACAACGAAAATGTGTTCAGACATCTTAGTAAAGGCCAAGGCATCCCTCTTCCGAGGTCCCGGTTAATCGCACTCCGTCCCGCCATATATCCAGAATCACAAAGTGCTAGTCTATCAGTGATTGGATTAGGACATTCTCAGACCATTCAACTTTTTTCAAGTACTTTCGCTGGAAAATGTAGCGGAGATATTTGCCTGTGAAGGTTGTATTAGCAAGTGGGTCCAGGTATCAGCGATTACATGAGGCAGATGGACAGAAGTGGTCCAGTCAATATGATTACGGTTATGATTCCCTTCGAGAGATATTTTATTTTATCTCGAGCGTACTTGAAGGCAATTGAAGTGAAGGTAAGACTGCTATGGTTTTCTCTCGGGAATATGGTGAATTGACAGGTCATATTTTTTGTTTTGTAAGGAACATTCCTATAGGATAGCTATGGTAAAGAAGTCGACCGAATAAGCCCTCAACATGGATAACCAAACTTCAAAGATCTTTCAGGCCAAGACATACCTCTTCCAAATTCCCGGTTAGACGTTCTACGTGTCGCCATATCCAGAATCACGGAGTGTTCGTCTATTGGTAAGTGGACTGAGTCATTCTCAGATTATACACGTTTGTACCAGTCACTCTGTACTGTCGCTGGAAAGAGACGCAAGTCGCTGTCGGGTGTTGCGGGGATATTTGTCTAGCGAGTAGAATCGTGAATTCAATTTTACCCAATTCTCTGTCCTTTCTAGGATAAAAGAAGCCAGAAGAAGCGATGTTCAGATAGTAGTTCACCTAAAGAAATCGGAATTCAATCTATGGGCATACCAACTTTTTGAGTGTCTACGATAGCACTGGATCATTTGTGGACTTTAGCTCCCAGTTCCTTATATGTTATGGAGGCGAACCGCTTCAATGGTTAGATAAAGCTTAAGCCGGGGATACAATACACGGATACTTATCTACTGGGGTATCTATTTCTGAATTCCTAAATTCCAATTCGTCCCGCCCCCTCTTGTCCTGCCACTGCATGCTTATCCGCACTCCCTCCTACCACTGCGTACTAATCCGATGCAGCTCCGCGCGCATCCCTGCGTCGAGCCCCAAATTATATATACGATTCGCGTTGTGAAATAGAGCCTTCTCGACGATGCTCACGGCTTGCGCTTCTGTTAGTTCATTGGTATCAATGGTGGATTTGAGTACCTGTGGTGGGGGGTGGTGAGTTGTGCGTGAATGGAGGGAGGGAAGAGGGAGAGAAGAGGGAGAGGAAGAGAAAAGAGGAAGGGTGGCGTACGTCGTATAGTGCCTGCCGCGCTTGTAGGGTGCCAAGGTAGTAGGATTCAGGCCACCAATGACCGTCCGCTAATGGGGGGGGTCAGATTTGTTCGGCAATAGAGAAGGGGGATGCTTACTTGACCACAGGATCTTGTTTGTTGGGCTGAGCTCGAGTACCTGGCGGATTATCGAGCGCTGCCCGTCCCCCGAGACAAACGGGAACACCTACAGCGCGGGGTTAGTGCTCTCTGTGGAGGGGGCGGGGCACGCGCACCTCGCCGAAGTCGAGGTAGACGTTCGGGTAGACGGCGGTGAGGTAGCCGGCTTCGCGTGTGTAGGGGTAGGCGGAGTGCAGGAGGACAAACGTGGTGTTGGGGAAGGCTTTGATGATGGGCTGGAGGCGGGAGGGCGAGGCAAGGAGGAGGTTTATGTCGTTATCGCCGAGGCCGGTGTGAAATTGTACTGCCAATTCACTTCAATCGTGAGCATGGGCAAGGGCAAAGGAGGGAGGGGCAAACCAGGCAACCCGTGCTCCCCCGCGATGGCGAGCGCGAGCCGCACGACGTGGTCGTTCAGTGCCTTGTGCGCGAGGCGGATCTTGCGCGTCTGCTGGAAGAGCTTGAACACCTCGAGGAGGGAGAACTTGAGGCTAGCGGAGGGCGTGAAGACGGCAACGTCGAGCCCGGTGCGGTAGCAGACGATGGACTTGAAGCCGACGACATCGTCTTCCTGTGCGCTAGCAGTGAGGTGCGCAGTGAGATGGGTGGTGAAGGCGTCGAAGAGGGGGACGACGTCGAGTGAGTCAGAGGGGAGGTGCGGTTCGAGGAGGGATTCGAGGATGCTCTGAGATAAGGCTATTAGAGCGATGCGGGGCGAAGATAGGTAACGGCACTGACCTCGGCGACGATCTCGACTCGGACGATACGCTTCGTGGGGCTGCTCGTGAATTGGTCGTGCCAGATATAGTCCTCTGCGAGCTCCTTGACGCCGCCCAGCCCGTCGTCGATGAGGATGCACTGGATGCCGGTGGGCTCCATGTACCGGCGGCAGAGATCGATGTAGTCGAGGCTCGCACGCTTGGTCTTGACGTCGTCCCAGGAGGCATCGGTGGGCGGAAGGCCGAGGATAGGGCTGAGCTCGGAGGTTGCGCGGTAGCAGGCGAGGGTGTGAGGGGCATCCTGGACGAGGGCGTCGCCGTCGGCTTCAGAGATGAGCCCTTCGAAGGGGATGGCGTCGCGGTGGGCGGCACGAAGGAGGGGGTGGGCGTGGTTGTCGATGGCGGGGAAGAAGAGGGCAGCTTTGTGCAGCTCAGGGTAGGCTATAGGGGAGGACATGGTGCGGATGGGAATCGTGGGCTGCTCTGATTTGTGCTTGAAGTAGACATCAGGAAAGTGATAGATGCTAGAGCACTGTCGTAGCCTGGTATTAGTATATTTTGAAGGTGTAAAAGCATGGAGATACCTTTGAATTCGAGAGATATCAAGTTTAAACTTGAGAAATACTTTGAGATACCTCTAAAGTCGAGCGGTAGTTGATTAGCAGCAAAGTCGAAATTGCACCCAGCAACCCTGGCAGTCTCTTCCCGTACTACCACCGTATCTTATCAGATCAACTATGCCCGTCAACCTCGCCGACCTCGAAGCAGCCATCCGCAACGCCCTCCCCGTCGCACATCTCGACATCGAGGACCAGTCAAGCGGCTGCGGTGAGAACTATGCCATTGTCCTCGTCAGCGAGGTATGTCTCGTCTACATACTCTGTGAATGCTGCTTATGCCCGGCAGGCCTTTGAGGGCAAGTCCACCCTCGCCCGCCATCGCATGAGTGAGTGTCTTGATCCGTTTCTGCTGTCCGAGCTGATTTTTTTTGTTGTAGTCAATGAGCTCCTCAAGGAGCAGATAGCGCAGATGCATGCTTTCTCCCAGGTACAACGCTAGCGGCGGTGACGCGCGCACACGAGCTGACACATGCTTATTTACCAGAAAACATTCACCCCAAAGCAGTACGAGGCGCATCTCGCCAAGGCGGCCTGAACGACGCGCGCCGTTGAGACATAGTACATATTGCTCACTGGATTGTATCGCTATCGCTATCTATTTATTACCCCTACCAACATAATTTATTATAAGTCACATTGCGGATGAATCATGGGTATTACGTGGCGCCCTGATTTTCCTTGCCTACTTGGCGGGTGAAGGAGGAGTGCCGCCGAGGTCGCTTGTGTGGGGATGGCAGGTCGATGTAGGACAGGCTTGGGCGGAGGGAGCGAGTGCCCCCGGCGTCGGGCGAGCATCCGACATCTTTGTCGCGTGGTCGCTTACGGTCGTTCAGAAGCCGGTGGAGACCGCCGGTGGACTGCGTCTTGACGAAGTATCTGGGAGAGCTTGGTATGTCGCGTGCGCCAACGAAGTACGGGAGAGACTGCGACATTGGCCATTGGGGAGAGGAGGAGGGGCTCGAGGACGCGGGCGGGGTGTCGTTGTAGAGGCTCCAGCTGCGTTCAGAGAGGTTAACGCAACCGAGGCCGCTGGATGGTGCAGGTTTCTGGGCGTAGGATGGGCAGAGCGTGACTGCTGGAGATTCGTACTCGGAGACTAGTGTCAATTTGGGGGCGGATGGACGCGGCGGTGACGAGAAGAGGTTAGCAGAGTCTGCTAGGGGTGAACAAGGCTTCTCCGAGTCCTCCGCCTCGTCGTTATAGTCAGTATGCGCAGGAGAACATAGCGGCGACGAAGGGAAATAGAAAGAGCCTTCTGGAGGAGAGCTAGGACACAGCGATGTTGCTCGTGAAAGCATCGGCCCGGGACCTAGAGCAGGAGAGGGGTTGTCTATTTCCTCGGTTTCTAGGGCATTGCAGGAGACAGTACTGTAGTCAAAGTAGAGTTCAGGAAGATACTTCAGCGCCAGTTCCACGTCGAGGTTTTCCTGGAGCAAATGTTGGATCGCTACCACGCGCACTACGACGGGCAATGTTAGTAAGTATACTGGAGGAAATTTAGTAGAAAGTGAAGGGCGTACGCTGCAGGTCGTGCTGCCCGCTGCGGTCATAGTACTCTTGCAAGATGTAGAGGAGGAGCATCAGGGCTCGCGGGCTCTGTGGGAGCGTGGTTGATGAACTGCGGAAGGAGGGGAAGATGAGGTTTATGAAGAGGATCACGACGCGCTGCGGGGTGTGGTGTCAGCCGGTGATGGATGAATGGGATGGGGCGCACTTCTACTGTGACTAGTACCTGCAGACGGCCAAGATGTCAGTGTAATCCCATTACCATGGCGAGGAGTAGGTACGCACCTCATCCTGTGGGCCTATCGAGATATTCCGAGGCATCATAAACTGCAGCAGCGTCACGAGGTCCAGGCAGCATTTGGCAAAGTTGGTGTCGGAGAAGGTGGACGCGTCGCGCAGGCGCTGCCAGAGGTTGTGTACTTGGTGCATCGTATTGAGGTCGGAGACAGAGAGGGAGCGCGGACGAGCGAGCATCATTTTTGGGGTATTACATGGGAGAGAGGTAGGCATATTTATGTGCGAGGTGCTTTGACATGCCCATTAGAAAGGGAGGACGTAAAGAAGCTCGCGCAAGCTTGCTGGGAGTGGCACTTGGGCAACGGGGCCACATTGGTGCCATGGATGAAATAAAGGGCAACACAAAGAGTGGGGTTCAGTGAAAGGCAGGTAGACGACGAATCAAAGGTCGGTAGGCTCAAGCAGGGCCAAGGTGAAGCGGAAGCAAGAGCTTTGGAGGAACGCAATTGACAAGGGTCAGCTTTCTCATCATGTGATGGGTAGAACGCGCTTCGCGTGGCGCCATTCGCCGAGAGGACGTTCACATCACGTGACAATTGAAATTGTACCCAGCACCGCGACTCTCCACGGTCGTGCACCTTATCTTCCACTTCCACCTCTGAAGCGCTCGCAGGAACATTGCAATCGTGTCTACCGTGTCCTTTATATCTACTATGCCTTTTGAGGCCCCCTATCCGCCTTACGATCCTACTGACAAGTCTGGGTGCGTTGGATCCGCGCAAATCATGAGTTTCTCCTAACTCCATCCATTGCCATCTTTAGATTCTCGTGCGTACTGCATCCTATTTCATAGCAGCATCGTCTAAGTCTGTTACAACGAACCTAGCTACGAGACCGTCGTCAAACGCTGGCCAATCATCATCACTAGCGTCATCGATCAGCTGCACAACGCCTGCCATGCGCACTCCATCGACGGGCAGCAACCGGGATCGGAGAGGGAGCTACTGGATGCGAAGGTTGCGGAGGGGAAGGAGATTATTGGCAAGATTAGTAGGTTGAAGTATCAGATGGGAAGGGACCATCCATTGGAGTGTGTGCGTTCGCTTTTGGGTGAGATGGGGATGGATGCTGACCCGGATGCGGCGTAGGCCGATAGCGGTGGATGGAGAGTCGTTGGTTGATACCTATAACGAGGAACTGGAAAAGTTGGAGAAGGACGGGAAGAATACGTGGTTTACGGCGCCGTGGCTTTACGCAGAGCGAGTCTTCTTCCGATGCTAATCTTCATTCCATTGATCATTTGCATAGGTGCTACTTGTTAGTGTATAATTTTTGCCTAAGCCCTCTTGGCGTCTAACCGCAAAGAACAGATACCGTCTTCTCCGTTCTTTCTTCGTCCAGACAACGCACTGGCGCTTCTACGACCCGTTCGCCGCTCAGAAGGAAAAGACCTTCCA
>JASFDH010001079.1:0-17082 GCA_036937195.1 Nidularia pulvinata
CCCCTACCAAGCAAAGTTTTCGTTATCCATGTCCCTTTTTTCCCTTTCATCTTTTGTTAAATGCATCTTGACTCTCCATTTCCATATCACTGCCTATCTTTTCTCTATTCAAGTGACTGTTACGCGCCATCTCTAGTACATGATCTAATACAGATAAAAAGATTGGAAACTACGTCGACTTTGAGTGTTTTTGTGAGAACAGAGGAAGCCTTCGGTAGGTATTTGCTGCGCTCTCTCTGGGCACTAATCCTTCTCTATCGCAGAACTCAATCCACTTAGACCAGTGCACGTCCATCTATGGGTTTTGTTTCTTACGCCTGGTTGGTGATTTCGTAATTCTAGGCTCAATGCTATTTATGTATCCTCCGCACTGCCAAACATTTACGATTGTTACATATCAGTTTGCCAAATCTCTGGATCCAATCGCTGCTTCCGTGCTACCGATTCCTGTGCTCCTCTCTTTCTACATACTGCCATCCTAACACTCTCCAGCATCAGCATCCTCAGTCCTGCCCCAATCGGCCAACGAAACGCAATGTCTCAACATCTACCACAAAGGGCTCTGCCTAAGCGGTCAATGTCTCTATTAGTGCCTTCTGACCGCAATAAACCTGGGATGGGGAAGGTAAGTCAATCAAGACACTGAGACAAGTCGTTGTCGAGGTTTAACCTCACACTTCCTGGTTATAGGCCAAACATGCGAAGAACATCCCGTCTGGTCTGGGTGCTGAGCATTTGAAAGCCGGACTATCTGTCGTCGCAGCCCTTGGTGATGGTATACTTGGTGTCCCTGGGCTTAAAGGCGCTGCGATGATTGCCCTGCAAATTGTTGGTGTAGCTGAGGTGAGAGCTTTTGGTTTGAAATCCTTCCCTATTCTCATACTAACCTGGTTATAGCTTGCAAGGAGCAATAAGGAAGACTGCCTTGGTATTGCCCAGCAAGCATCCTTGTTACTGATGTCCTTGGCCAATACCATGAAGGAGAAAACTATGGAAATTGACAGTCAGTTCACAGAATATGTTCAACATTTTGAGAAGTGAGTAAATATTGTAAATGACTTGAACTTGCATTACCCATCAAACTCCAGGGACTTGCATGAAATGCATGACACTGTCCGTGCTCTCGGTTCCAGAGCTTGGTACAGTCGGACACTGCATGCCTCTGAAGATCAGCAACTGATCCAGAAGTGCCAGGACATCATAAACCACAGCAGTCAACTGTTTCAGGTATATCTGCTATCTTTCCTTGATAATGATTATCACCACTAAGATGTATAATCTCTCCACCAGGTTCAACTGCAAATTCTTGGACACCAAGATTTGAATGAAATTAAAGAAGATATAGTTTCAATTAAGAAAGAGCTTTCATCTGGTGTTAGTGCTCAATAAAGTTTCATATTTGGCATTCAAGTTCTGATGTATTGTAATAGAAACATGCAAAGTCATCATTTTTTACCAAGTAAGTATTACTGCAGGATCACAATATTTCATATTCCCTAATTGTAACCTTGAATAACAGCAATAACTTATTCTTGACCTCTGCTCTTCCACCTTGCCCAGCACTGTTTGTTGGAAGAGATGAGTTGGTAGTGAAAGCAGTGAATATTATTACTTCCTCTCTAGGTGCCAATATTGCTATTCTAGGTCCAGGAGGAATGGGAAAAACTGCTCTTTCACTTTCCATTCTCCATGACAAAGGCTCACAGGAAATGTTTAATGACCAGAGATATTTCATTCCATGTGAGGCTCTGAACAGTGCAGAACTTCTTCTCTCTGGAATCTTCCAAGTCTTAGGCAGTTCTGGCTTAGAAACTGATTCTGGGATAGATGGAGCTATTCCAGATCCTCTGTTGACATTACAACATTTTCTGGCAGCTTGTGGCAAACTCATGCTTGTTCTGGATAACTTTGAGACTCCTTGGAATGAATCTGTCTCAATGCAAGCTGTGCAGGATATTCTTAAGAGAGTTGCTTCTGTGGATACAGTGACTCTCATTATTACTATGAGGGGAATCAATAGTCCCTCTGGTATTAAGTGGGCCTCCTTACTCCCACTAGCTGGACTGCAGCCTTTAACTCCAAATGCTGCTAATGAGATGTTTCTGGAAGCTAGCCAATCTACTGTCACCCCAGAGGCACAGTCAGATCTAGTTCTGCTTCTCAAGGAGCTAGAACATGTACCTTTGGCCATAACTCTCATATCCCACTTGGGAAAGCATCAATCACCTTCTCTTCTTTTGAAGAGGTGGAATAAAGAGAAGACCAACCTCTTGAAAACCCATGATAATCAACAGGAGCGCTTGACCAGTATCCACATCTCAGTAGAGCTCTCACTCAAGTCATTCCACATATCTGACAATTCAGAAACCATCAGGCTCCTAGCACTTATCTCTTGCCTACCAGATGGTGTCCCTCAATGGGAGAATGTGTTAGAAGAAATGTGTCCTGCATATCAGAACCTCTATGATGCAGTTGGAAAGCTTTGCTCTGCTTCCCTGATATATGCAAATGAAACTGGGGCTTTAAAAATGTTGTCACCTATCAGACACTATATTGCTAGCAACTACAGCAATCTTTGTGAAGTTGATATGAAGACATTGATCAACTTTTACATGTCAAATATTTTAAAGTATGAGGAATCTGGATCTCATTCTTTGAAACAAGATCTTATTTCTGCTGTTAACAATATAAGGCACTTGTTTCAGCTAGAACTGCACAAGAATCCATCTAAGGACCTAGTCAAAGCTGCACTAAGTTATTCTCAGTTCTTAAATGAGAAGGTTCCTCCAGTACTTGGGCTTGTTGAGGCAATTGTAGCAGCAGTAGGCCAAATGAATTTGGAAGATATTCTTGCTGACTGCCTTAATCATTATGGTAGTATATATACCTCTCAAAAAAATTATCCACTTGCACTTGCAAAGTATGAGGCTGCCTATATTCAATTTTGTAACATCAAAAATAAGAAGGCAATGGCTTATTGTTTGTGTAACATTGGATATTGTTTACAAATGATGGGTCACTTTTCTGAGGCATTAGCAAAATTAAGATCTGCAGAGTTGTTCTTCAATGAACTTTGTAATATGAGTGGTCAAGCACTTTGCTGGTTGTATTATTCATACATCCATTATGCAGAAGACAACTACATGGAAGCAAAGAATGAAATTATATTAGCTCATGCTTTATATTCTGAAATTGATAATCAGGATGGGGTGGCATATACTCTTCTATTTCTTGGAAAGCTCTTAAAGTTTCTGAATCAGGATAAAGAAGCCAGAATTGCTTTAGAGCAAGCATATGAAGTGTCAAAGCAGATTGATCATTTGGGATCTATGGCAATAAGTTTGCAATATTTAGCAGAGTTATTTATTGCAGAAGATAAACATGATGAGGCTATATCCAAGATTGAGGCTGCATATGCACTTTATGAAACAATAGGGGACATTGGTGGTATAGGAGACTGCCTTGAGGACCAAGCACAGATATTAGTTGCCAAAGGAAAATATATACAAGCAGAGAAAAAGAGGTCCCAAGCTTCAGACATCTATAGCAAAATTGGTTCTCAATATGGGATTGCAGACAGCTTCCTAAGCCTAGGTTATATCATGCACATGGCAGGAAAATATAAACAGGCTGCAGAAAATTTTGAAGCTGCATATGCACTGTTCAGTACTTTGTCAAACCAGTATGGGATGGCAGAATCTCTACACATGCATGGAGTTATGCTGAGAGATGATGATCAATATTCTGATGCAAGAAGCAAGCTAGAATCTGCTATGGAGCTATACAAAAAGATTAACTATGACTATGGGGTTGCAGAATGTACCAAATCTATCTCCATGGTATGTTATAAACAAAAGGACTATACACAAGCAAGGAGTTTATTGAGTGTTGCTCTTGATATGCACTCCAATATGGAAGATAAGTCTAGTATGGCAATGTGCATATCACAAATGGGAGATATTCTTGATGCTGAAGAGGACTATGCTGAAGCAAAACAAGAATTCACAAAAGCTTACAATTTATATTCCCAACTTGATAATAAATCAGGCTTGGCAGAATGTCTGTCAAAACTTTCTAGAACTTTGAAAAATGAAGAGAAATATACACAGGCAAAGGATAAAATCAAATCAGCTCATAAACTGTACAAACAAGAAGCTAAACAAGTTGACATGGCCAACTGCCAGTATGTCCTTGGAGATATCCTTTATGCTGAGGGTAAATTTCAAGAAGCAAGAAATGCATTCCAGGAGGCACATGATCTATATCTCAAGGCTGGTGAGATTCAGTATAAAATACAATGTTTATACATGATCTGTGACACATGGGATCAGGAGGGTGAATTTGAAGAAGCAGTAAAGAGCTTGACACTTGCCTATACATACTTGGTGGAAAATAGCTCAAAAGAGTCTGACATTGCAGAATATCTGCAAAAATTTGCAGGAATTCTGAAACAACAGAAGAAGTATGTGGAGGCAAAAGAGAAGCTGGAATCTGCCCTCAGCATCTACAAAACAATCAAAGATGAAGAGTCAGTGGCAGAATGTCTGTGCACACTGGCAGAAGTCTATGAAGGGGAGACAAACATGAAAGATGCAAGGGCAAACTATGAGGCTGCTTTAGCTCTATACACCAAGCTGGATGATGAGGAATCCATGGCACAATGCCTTCAGGTCCTGGGATCTTTGCTGGTTGCTGACCAGAAGCCCTCTGAAGCACGAGATAAATTCAAAGCAGCCTATGATATATATAGTGAGCTGGACAATGAGGAAGGAATGGACATATGCCAGGATCTGCTGAAGACATTGAATAATTAGCCAGTCCGATACATAGATAGTAGGTTAGTGAACAATAACTCACACATGGCTGTATAAGTATTTCTTGAACGTAGCGAGTGACGTGAATGTTGAAATAAATTCTTATCGAAAAGAATGGCCGGAGGTGAGGAAGAGCCTAAATATAGAAGCCTATAGCATAAAGTGTAATTTATTAGTATCAGCGGGAAGCGGAAGCCGATAGGGCAATGGTTCGAGGTCTGTCAGCAAAAGAAACGCAGAAAGAATCAAAATAGTTATTAAAGATTTCTTCACAATAATTAAAGAAAACAAGTTTATAGAAATCAAAATAGAATAAACAGAAGGATCAAGTGCCCAAGAAGCAACGTTAACACTTAGCTCAGAATCGTCACCTCCCCACGCCCCTCAACGGCACCAACTCCCCCGTGACTACCGCCGAGCCCACACCACCGTTCTCGTCGCGACCCTCATCCCCTCCCTGCACGCTCATGCTCCTCTTACTCAAGCTCTCCGGATGATCCTGCATTTTCGAGTGCCTACCAGATGTCTACAGTATAGCTAGCGTGACAGTTGCGGCATTCATCGTCCTCACCAGTGCTGTCATGAAAGCCTCCTGCGGCATTTTGCTTCAACTCAAGGCGTTGTGGATGAGGAAGAGCAGGATCGCGGCAGAAAATGAGACCTTGATCTAGCAGCTCTCGGTGGCCTGGTTGTACAGAATAATTGATTGATTCATCACCTTTGAGGAGGGAGTCGGAGCGGAGTTTGACACCAAGGTTAGCCAAAGTTGCCCTTTTGAGGTACGAAGGAGCACGTAGGCACTTGTGCTGACAACAAATGTCAGTTTACCAGCACACACACATAACCCAGAGAAGCATACTCACTTAATGCTCACCTACGCAGACATCGCACTTGCCTGCCCCGTCGTCCTCCGCCTAATTTAACACTCGCCATGACATCATTCGCCGCCGTCTGATTCATCCAGAAATCAATAAGCAAGACGCGGGTGGGGCCGCCTCCCTCGTAGATCGTGCACACAGGCGTGTGGATGTAGCCATTGCCGGTATTAAGGCGGAGAACCCGCGAGGCATCGCAGGAGGCCTCGGCGATTACGAGGGCCATTTGTGGACGTTCGATTTGTTGGTGGGGGTTGCTGTGAAGGAAATAGAGGAGTTAATGGATGCAAGAGGGAGGAGAGGGGAAGACGTACGTGTGAAGAGCTATCCAAGGGAAAAGCCAGAGCCATAGCCGTCAGCAAAACCAAAAAGAAGGAAAAACCAGCACTCAACTCACATTATAACGTTCAGCACGGATCGTCACCCCCGAGCTTCGAATGTGCCATTGGCATCATATGATCCAAACCTCACAGCGACGCGCGAAGAGAGTCGCTGATGCCTATGAGCCCCCACGCAATACGCCATTCGCCTCAAACTGCTTATCATGCGTTGCTTATCCTTCAACTGTGCGAAGGCCATGGAGATGGGTTTGACCGCGACGATGCTCCTGCTCTGCTCTTCCGAGGCGTTGTTCGAGCAGTTCGGGAAGGTCTGGTATTACCATCGTAGGTTGCGATGTGGGTGTGTGGATTCTCCCATTGTTCGCGCTGAGGTCGAGGACTTACGACAGGTTGGAGCCGCCGAGGGCGTCCGCGGTGAGGAGACGGAGTGCAAGCTGGAGTTGGAGGTTGGTGGGCCACTGGCGGAAGGACAACTGGTTGGTCGGAAGTTCTGAGGGAGAATGAATTGGCGAGTGCAGAAAGAGGAGAGGGGGAGGTATGTGTGAAGGGCTATGTGAAGTATAAAAAAAGGGGACGCACTCGTCAGTAAAGCCAACTTATATACGAGAAGGGTTAGAAGAAACGTTAAACTCACATTTCAATACACATTCTATGATTGAACGCCAGGTGTTACGAAATTCTACTCACGTCATGCATGATTCCTGTTTATTTAGTCGTCCGTTGGCAAGCTAAAGCAAATAGTCCACGCACGTCATGTTGTGAGGCAATTGATTCTTGAATCTTGGCCATGACTCAGAGCGGTCCCCGTCAACATATACGCTATACGAAGTCTGTTTGAAACACGGTATGTTATTTTGAAGTATAAAATCTTGGAAGCTCACATTTTTGGTTTTAGATGTCAGCCAAGCAATTCTACGCGAAGCCCAAGCCCAAACTTCCTCAACTCCCGAATGAAGTATGGCTGGTGATTCTACGGCACGCGACCTGGGTTCCTGGGATTTTTCATCCAAGGTTGATATCATACCGCTTTCGAGATACCGCCTTCCGTGAAGAAAAGAAAGCAAATAGAAGATCTATGGTTCGTTTCTTGTGCATATGCGCTAATAAGGCATGTCGAAAGTGTGCATGTTCAATGATATTACTCTATAGATGACAAAACTCGCTGTCGTTCGAGTTTGCAAAGCATGGTATACGCTTGCTTCGCCATTTCTATACGAATATATCATCTTGGGTAGAGGACGTCACTTAGTTCCTCTGCGTGATGCGCTGCTTCACTCCCATAATGGATCGGAAGATGCACCGTCGCTGGGTTGGTGGACGAAACGGCTCGACATTGCCTTTCGTGATGATCCCCAGAGTAGTAAAGAGGAAGACTTCAACACACTGTTCTCCATCATTCAACAATTTCCTAGCCTCACCTCCGTGACATTCATGGTCACAAATCGCAAATATCTCGAACTTCCGAAAAATTTCTTTCACGCATTCTCACCCTCCTACGAAACCTTGCAGGTTGTACACTGGTACAATTCGTTCCCCTTAGTAAATGCGAGTGACTGGTTCGACTTCCTGAGAGCAGTACCCAATTTATATGCCCTTGGGAAGCCCGTTTCGAACCTACCAGAACAGCTAGATGAGCCGCCTATCACAGGGATTTCGGAGACATCTACTTCCCATTGTTCCCAAGTTACAATGGCCTCTCTTTACACATATCATGTTCGAATGGACTTGCGTGATGCCAGCACTTCGTCGAATCCTCGAGACGTTGCTATTAATATGCCTAATCTTCGCCATTTAGTTTGCGACGCCCACTCTGGTTATGAGGAGCCCGCTGGAGATGACTGGAAAGAGCATCTGACTATCTTTGGCTCGACTATAACCTCTTTCCAACTTAATATCGACCTCATGGAACGCCCTGCGATTGTGTTTGACGCAATATCGACATCCTGTCCGCGTTTGGAGCGGCTCGATATTGCGGTTACATCATGGGATATGTTTCCAGTGATAATGAACTTTCCTAGTGCGGTGAAGAGGCTAAACATCTGGAGCGTGGCTTCTCAAAACCCCACCCGGTATTACCAATATATGTTCTGGTGCCTCAGGGGGTTGAAGATAGCAGGTGGCGATGCTCTCGAATGCGTTCAGTTTTCGGACAAAGGTAATGTTGCGGATCTGGTTCATAAACACCGGGCTGTTTTGCGCGATCGCTTAGTAGGGGAGCAACTTATCGGAGCTATCAGAGTCGAGAATCATGACGGGAGAGTCTTGGGATTTTTAAAACCAGCACGTTAACTTCGGTACGAAATCCTGTGAAGCGTTATCCGAGAGTGTCACATTATGATCTGGGCGGCTTCGATGCCATGTCCACCCTCAGAGGACATGTATCGAAAAACTGCTCGACAATATTTTTGGCCGCTCGCGCCTGCTAGCCCCATTGTGCCCAGAGACCGCTTCAGAGCGGCGCCTCTGATGGTAATGCTTCATGTCATGTGAGGAACACCAGCTCTCGGAGCCTAAAATTGACACTCAGCCTTGCTTCGGCCGCTTATCTTCCTTCCCTTATTATAACCACGACCGTGAGCTTTTAACAGTGCGTAGCCGAGTCCATATTTAAAGGTCCTCGATGTTCTTGGGCTACTTATTAAATTGTTCTAGATCAAATGGCAGATAGCCTATTTCTCTTAAGCCTGGAGTCCTCGTTCAAGATCGACACTGTATTTATGAACGTTATAGGCTTTGCAGCTGGTACTCTTTATTGCTTCTACCAGCAATGCGATTATATTATACCGGCATTGTATCCTACTACATGATGGGTTTCTCCCACGGTATCTGCACATGGATCGCGGGATTTGGAGTGCGCTTTACGGCTTCAAGATATTTTGGGTGCTTTTTTCATATGGTCCGATGGCGCAATATGTGGTACTTCGCGCATCATACTACAATTTCGAATGTCATAAAAGAAGATAAGGACGAGTCTGATTCTTCTTAGTATTTTCAGGCTCACAGCGGAACTTAGCATGAAGACTATTCCGGAGAAGGAGCAAGATGGTGTCGAAGTGGCAATGCACCCTCAAGAGGACCCTACAAGGTCTTCTATTTCAGAGGAAGCAGGCCAGGTTACGACCTATCAAACTGTACAATCCGGCAATCCTTTCTTTATCAAGGATCTCCAATATAGCCAAGAAGACGAACGAAGAGTCGTACGCATTTTAGACACACGCCTGTTCCCATGGATTCTGCTGACAACCTTCGTGCTAAACATGGACCGCACGAACATATCGAATGCCATCTCGGACAATCTCCCAAAAGATTTGGGATTTACAATTGACACCGTTAATACTGCAACTGCTATATATTCCGTTTTGTTTTCGATTTTTTGTCTTTCCGGCGCCGTCATCGCAAAGATTGCAGGGCCAGCTCGATGTATGTCATCGCTATATCTAATCTACCAGAAATATACTAATAAATATTTTATTACAGGGATCCCTACACTAATGTTTGCATGGGGTTTGGTGACTTTGGCGCATGCATTGGTCAAGAATAAGGCGGGATACCTGACAGGTGCATATTATTTGTCGGTCTGGAAGATGAATGTAAATAACTGACTTATTGCGAGTATACAGTGCGATGCTGTATGTAAAATTTAACAGCTATTAGAGTGTTCTGACAGAAATTTTGCTTTAAAAGGGATCGCAATAACAGAAGGAGGTAGGTGCATACATCAGGTTAAATTTGATCCCTCTGTTGACAGATTTTAGGAGTCATACCTGCAACGCTAGTTTATCTCGGAGGATTTTATAAGGGAACTGAACTTGCCACACGCCTTGCATGGTTCTGGGGTATTCAAACAATTGCTAGCGCCGTCAGTGGTCTTATGGCAAGCGGTCTTCTCCAATTACGCGGGGTTGCGGGATTGGAAGGATGGAAATGGCTCTTTTTAGTTGATGGAATAATCACTTTGATTGTTGCGATTGCAACATGGTAATCGATTTTCCTGTAGTCATATTAGCAAAGATTGACGTATTCGACTATTAGGTTCTATCTTCCTCGCAATCTCACACATACGAAGGGGGGTCTTCGAGGGTTTAAGCCTTGGTTTACTGAAAAACAGGTGCAGATTGCTGTTACAAGAGTTGTCCGCGATGACTTGTCTAAGCGAATATATGAGTGAGTGGTAATAACTCTAGAATTTACGATGTTTAATCTTCATTCTAATCGGTGGGCTTCCTATAGAAAGCGGGCACATTGGTCTGACGTGAAAGATACTTTCACCGACATTGGAATTTGGGGCCATCTAATTATAAGCGCCATTGGATTGACTCCCACAACGCCTTTGGGCACATGTGCGCTTACAATCTTTGCGCTGGCTTATGATCCAGAAGCGCTGATAAAAGTTTACAGACCTACCTACCGTCATCAAATCATTCAACTTCAATGTTTTCGTTGCGAACGCTCTTACTGCTCCGCCTTACGTTCTACAATGCATCAATACAGTGCTCTTTATTCGCCATTCTGATCGTACAGGAGAACGGGGATTCCACGGAGCATTTGGAGGTTCGTTCTCTTTAAATGGCCATCTGAAACCATTGGCTACTGTTACTCATGCCGATTGATTCAATATAGCTGGTTGGCAAATGGTCGGATGGATTTTGCTTCGCGCATTGCCGAAAGGGACCAGCAAAGGAGTGAAATATTTTGCGGCTATTATTGTAGCTTCTTGGCCCTATACGCATCCCCTTAATATTGCTTGGATGTCGGAGAACACAGGGTGACTATAGCTTCATAGTCTCTGTGGATGTTGCACTCACCAGAAAACAGGAGCGTCGGCAAGAGAACTATCGCTTCGGGTCTCATCATAGGGTCAGGTTAGTGTTTCATTTCGTTTACCTAAGTTGTACTAATATTCTATCAGCAAATATCTACGGCGTGTGGGGATCACAGGTATGTGTCAAATATGCTTGAATTTTTGGCGTAAAGCAAATTCTTGGTCAGATATACCGTGCGAATGATTCTCCAGGTAAGCCTTAAAATTTATTCATCACTTTATTCTGCTAATGCCTCCCGACAACCTCTTAAGACTTCAGACAAGGAAACACGATCAATATTGTGTTCGCCGGGGTCGCATTTCTTCTTTGGTTTGCCCAAAAGTACATATATCGTTATCGTAATATTCGCAAAGCCGAAGAATATGCAGCTCTTAACGAGAAAGAGAAGGCAGAAGAAGAAGACAGGAAAGAAGAGAAGGGAAACCGAAGTTTAACATATCAATTCACTACCTAGTCAAGCAGCAGAACGTGAAGTTTATTATGCGTCACGATCGTCTCATCTGCATTATTTTTAGATTCATACATGAACTAATTCTACGGCTGTGATTGCTTATGTCCGCTCTCAGTGTTCTACAGAGTGTGGTTGATCGGAGGGCCGTTCCAACTTCAACGCGCGTCGCGCGTCGAATTGTCACATATTCACACTACGACGTCACCACGAGATGTGACCGACTGCGTGATAACTAAATTTGGTCGGAGGCATCTCGTTTCTGCATTATCACCTTCCAACTGCACCCTCATCGACAGGTTAGTATGTCTTAGAGCGCTTCAAACTCTGTACAAGATATTCTGCACCACGGGATCCATTCCAAATGAGATTTTATCCCTCGTCCTTCATACTATCAGTCACGACATCCCCGACTTTCCTGCCAGTCTCGCACGGCTTACCGAGGACTCACGCACATTTGGACCATTCGCATTGCGAGCAGCTCAAGTATGTCGCAAATGGCACTATCTAACGCTCGATGATCTCGCTATGTGCACTGTCCTCACGTACGAAATGGGAAGGCGTCAGTGGTTGCATATTATCCTTAGCAGGTTGAAAAATCTACCCATCGTCATCTATCTCACCTACAAATGCAGGAAATACACCAAACATTCGACAGACATGGATTGTATTATTGGATCATGAGAACGATCACACCATATATAGAGCGCTGCTACTGCATCGTGCTTCATACTTCAGAATCACTTGAATATTGCCGTGCAAATTTTGCAGCTGATTAAAAAACGATAGCACATTTTTGCTGCCACTGCTCTATGGCATCTTGGGGTCCACTCTATAGTAGGGCAGTGCCACTCCACAGACTATGGACTATCTCTGAATTTAGAACGGTTTCTATTTGCAGTGAACGCGAAATTGTGCTATAGTTTTTTAATCAGCTATGAAGGATTTGTTCTCTTGCGAAGATAATATGAATCAGACGCTACAAGACACAAGTTTTTCCCTATGCATATTTTGCAAGGAGAAGCACTAGGTTTTTCCAACTTGCAGGTTTTTGGGACGGTGAAGTCGATCGATTGATTCCAGTTTCTACTTATTTCCATCAAGAGCCTCAAAATATACGCACCCAAACACTTAATCCATCTGAACATGCATCCTTTGCAGTATTATAATATACCAAAGTGCTTTCCTGCTCTCGAGCACCTTCGGATTGAAGCGCCCATTGATTTCAGTAACTTCAGGAACTATCTTATCGATGATTTGGAGAGTCTCACTTTACAATCTCTCATCATACATGCAAGTCTCCTAGCTGCCCTTTTCAGTAAGATTCCATTCCATTCTTTGAAATTCTTAACAATAATTCTTGACTTCGTCGATAAATTACACCCCACCTTTCCATCGCACGTCCCCGGCTCCGTTCATCATTTTATTATCACTTGAGGATACCCGCGGACTTTTTCCTGCGAAGGAGTATAAGAATATTCGCATCCATCCCTCTAGCATTCTCCGGCTGAAATTCGGCTACAGACACAGAAATATCAACGCGATTAATACTTTGCAGGCCTTGATCGCCATGGACGATGATAATATTAGTTCAGAACATCCTATCAACCCAGGTTATTGAGTGCAAGGATAGCTCAGCCCCGATCCCTGGAGCTGCAGGCGTTCGCAGAGGAGAGATCTATCAATTTCGAAATCAAGTATGCAACCTAAAGTATTCATTCCCCTCATTTAGATAGATGGATTCTCCACTTCCATGGTTGGATGATGCTGTGATACTGGGAAGATCTTGCTATTCTGCGCGAGCTACGATCGTATTTTACTTGACGGATGACTTTATTGTACGCTTGTCCTGTATGATATATGACCCAGTCTCCACAGCTCCTTCCTCGTCCAACTCATCCTTCTTCAGTAGATATGCAGATTGTTGTATTTCATGTGTGTAGAAGCAAGTATACGAAATTGTAATGATCTCTGCCGAAAGGTGCTTGGCTCCTTGATCATTGCTGACATTTTCCAACGATAGGTCTTACATTACGTTGGTATCAATTTTTAACGCAGACTCAAACGCAGAACGCAGTACACAAAAGTCTGAGAAACAGAAGCACAAGTGCATTGGCTATAAGTACATTTGGTTTGTTATGGTCCAACTACAAAGGAAAAGGGAAGTAAAAATGACGCGAGCTGAGCTAGCTCTTAAGATACAATACGCAATATCAATAGTCTATGACAAGGGAAGTAATGTAGTATGAGCGATAACGGAATACAGATGAGGTTTGGGCGTTCGATAGAGCGTAAATGCATGAGGGTGGCATAAGGGATCGGGGCGGTTGGTTGCACGAGTGGCTAGCAAGATTGGAGGAGTCGAAAGGAGTAAGACGACAGGCAGTCTATCCTCGTATAACTGCCCATATCGTGAATCCCACGGCAGTCGCAGCACAAGCGAGCAAGGCGAGTGCTATAAGACATCTCTTTGCCCATTTTAATTCGGTCGTCCGCATATGTGCAATGAACGCCTCGCGCTCTGCAGGCATCTGGTTCGGCAGCCATGTCATGGAGGGAGCAGAATCTGGTGCGTCCCGCAGCGGTGATAGGAGGATGATGGCCCCTAAGATCCAGAATGGGAAAAATACTACAAAGAAGGGAACGGCAGAGTCATGAGTAAACCTATTAAAAGCGCAGTGGGAACTTCAAGTACTCACAGAAGCCAAATTTGAACAGATACATAGCGAGCGTGACGGGCTCATCTTTCTCTGAGTACTCGGGGAGCATTTCCCCGTACGGTGGTGGTACATCTGACGCTAAGGATGCGCGACGGTCGTGCCGGCTGTCGCGCGTGGCAGAGCGGGATGGTGTACATCCGAAAAAGTCGTCGATGGCGTTCGTGGTAGTCTCCTTCTCAGAACACCAGCTTGCATTCCTGGGAGAGTATATGGGAAGTGGAGGGGTGACAGTGTAAGAGGTGGCAGCAGCCTGTGCTTCGGGGTTGGCATGTGTGTTCATGTTACGGGGAATGGTTGCTAAGAACGGTGGTCACGGTGAGGGAGGGAGCTGGACGTCGTTAGCCACGGTGAGAAGGTGACAAGTGAGTAAGGAGGGATTTGAGGAGCGGGACATGTTCAGTGGCGGGCTTTATAGGGCGCCACGAAAAGTGTGGAGGCCACTTGACTAAGTGATTAAAGCAATCGCTGCAGAAGTGCAACCACCGTGGGCAGAGCAGACAATGAAAATTGACTTTTACAGTAATTTGTGACACCGCCCACAGAAACAAATAAATACAAATAAAATCTCTTGGTTTGATGTTCGCAGCACTCAACATTTCCTTTGCAAGGATACTCAGTAGATCAGATCAAAGCGGGGTGTTGAAGCAAAGGATCGATATCTAACGCTTTCTGGAAAGAATTCATAGTAGTGGGTATAAAATCACATCGAATCTGGGCCGCTATCAAAATTTTGTCCCAATAGTTGCCATATCAGGCAAGTTCTTTGTGATTGACGATGCGGCAACTCTGCTCTTGAGGAATAGCTGAACATACTTCCATAAGATTGACCAGGACAATCTACAAGCCTACGTATTTGATGGAACCCTCCGCCTCGCTCTTCTCTCCGTGATTCTAGTTTTCGCGTATCTCCTCGAACCATTTCCTCCAGTGTGGTCTTCCATCTAATTATGCACAGTCGTGAACGAATCATCGCAGCTCACTACGAAGCGCTCACTATAACTATCCTCCCGGATATCGAAGATAAGGAAGTGAATATTCCAACCCAGGCAGCATCAGATGTGAAAGCACCTTAAGATTTAGATATCTCGCCAAGATATCCCTGACCAAATTCAGCACCAAACCATAGAAGTATAGTAAAAATTCAAGAAAGATGTGTAAGAGACTCGGAGATACTCATTCAGATATCGTGACCAGCCTAGGATTCCGTATTCGAGTCCCGAAAAGTATCACCGGCTATCCGAATATGAAGATGTGTGAGGCCTTTTAATATTGGAAGCTCGAAAACATCTTTCGCATTTTTTATATCAACTCCAATCCCTGAAAGACGTTCGACATTTACAATGAAAATAATGGACTCTGGACAATTTGCAGAAATCCCAACATAGTGGGCTGATAAGTCCGGCATTAGATCAGTGAGACTAGAGCAGATGTCGAACACAAGTGACAATAGATAGCTACTAACCCATCGCAGCGATTCCAATGGTTTTGTCGCACAGTTTCAGTAAAGTAGGATGGCGACAAGAAATAGTATGCAAAATAGGGTTGCATATTGCTGCTTTCAAAACGATAGTTCGAACCACAATTTCCTCAACCATGAAAAGAGTTCAGAGGAAGATGCATTTTTGATAAGTTTCTTAACTTACGTCACGTTAAATTTGCACTCGGCGCACGGCCACAAATATTTGATTGCGTGAGCTCGAAGATCTTTCGTTCAAGGTCCAAAGGAAAAATGGGTACCATGATTTGCGGGCAAAATCAAATTAATGATAGCTATGGTGAAGAAATTCAAAGAAGCGCCATAGATTGGGTATAACGTCAGGCTAGGATATTTTTGTTCTCCGTGGCATTGAGTGCCACTCACAGGTCCCTTCACAGCTGTTCTGAATCAACGCCGACTTCGAAATGCCCTCAATTACTGTGGTCGCAGTCTTGAGTACTGTTAAAGGTTCCCTGTAAAATGCACAAACGATTTGATTACAATGATAAGGACTATCAAACCAATGCTAGAGGAAAGTGGGTAGATTGGATGTTGACGTTGAATTCGCTGTCACTAAGTATGGGCGGCAAGCGGGCGTTTGATTCAGGTTGAATCGAGGTTGGATGAGTCGTTGGTGAGCAGCCTTCCGGTGGCCAGTTTTCGGGCCGCTCCTTGCCGCTCTGATCCGGTGATTCAGCGCTCAAGATGTTGGCGCTTACTCAGCAGGCCACACTGCCACTTACTTACCTAGCTTCCTCTTCCTCCGAAGCCCACATCGCCGATCACTTCGAAATTGGTTGACGACATACTCTCGACATCCGATCTTAGCAATCTGCGTTGTCAAGCCTCACTGTATGTATATCAAATTCTGGCCGTGTGCTGACGCCGTCACGCCACTCAGCTAGCGTATCGCAGGGACCATATCGGAATCGATTGCGCCATTCCAGCACCTTCATTCATCATCCTTTATCGTGTCAAGTATTATATAGAAGAAGGATGCGGTCGCTACAGTGCTCATCTACCATCGCTTTATACCCCATACATCATGCCCAGGTCCCCGGAGATGCGACAACTGAAGGATGGTGAGTCTAGGAGTTACAGTCAGGACTATGGCAGCATTTCAGACGCTTCAAGTTCGATATCGGACGAATCTGCAGAACTGCTGGAAGATTTCGACAGAGGCTCACATTCTGATGTTGGATACTACGTTTCCGAGCTACACTATACCCCTGCGGAGGAAGCAGAAGTGATACGCATACTTGACAGGCGGTTATTCCCTTGGATCCTCCTGACGACCTTCGTGCTCAACATGGACCGCACCAATATATCCAACGCAATTTCAGATAATCTCGCGGGTGACCTTGGATTTACCATCGACACCGTGAACACCGCCACTGCAATTTATTCTATTTTGTTCTCGATATCTTGTCTGTCTGGGGCAGTATTGGCGAAGATTGCTGGGCCATCTCGATGTGCGTATTCACTTGCTCTTTATATTCTGATCCACTGACGCCATTGCTGTGCTTCAGGGATCCCGACTCTTATGTTTGCATGGGGCTTGGTCACCCTCGCTCATACGCTTAT